>JAGXCT010032999.1:0-25618 GCA_022495035.1 Philopotamus ludificatus | reverse complement strand
AATTCTCGCTAATGTAGAAAAATCTGATATATCGGATTTCGGCAACCAAAGGGTTAAGTACGAATCAGTAAACATAGCTTAATGGAGTTTCGCCCCATTTAATCTCAAACTCTCAACAAAAAGTGATATGTTTATAGATTTTATTCTTAATTATTTTAATTTAGGGATTAGGAATAAGGTGGGTGAATTAAAAGAGTGGGAGTGCATTCAAATGATGTGACAGTTATTACATGAGCTAATTATGAGTCTTAATTAGATATATTTTTTTTTAAATTTGGAAAAATAGGGAGATATCTAAAAAGAGAAAAAAAAGTTTAGCGCAAAGTTTAGTATTCTCAGTTTTTCTGCAAATCTGTAATATGAAAAAAATACGCCTTTGGAATGTGGTCCTGGCGACGCCTGCTGAGAATTCCATGGACATCTAAACGCTATTTTTCTAGTGTAACTTTTTTAATATTAGTCCTACATGTCGCCAACTTTTTGTATCTGTCTAAAAATGTTTAAAGTACAACAATATTCGCTACTGTTGACACGGGAGCCGAGTGCGTGATGTGTGCGAGCGAGTGAATGATATGCCGAGTGCGAGTGAAACGTGTGAGTAACATCTAGATACTTTTTTATCTTACACATTTTAGGGGATCGTAGAGTTAGAGTAAAATGTTTGTATAGCTAATGAATTTATAAATAGTTATTATTCTTATTTTTATGATTTAATATTCTCTGAGTGCAATCTAAGATTATCTACAACATAAAATGATTGTTTATAATTTATAAAATGATATACATAATATTCTATGCGGTGATTAATTAGTTTTGTGATATAATGCGGGGGATTATTAGATTTTTAATTTTTTTTCCCCCAGGTCACAATTTAAGTGGGTCAGGTTCCGTTCGTCTGCTTAAAATTTCACGAACGTTCTGACCTACGAGGTGAACTAAATTGCCTTGGCATTTATTTTTTAAAAGAAACAAAGAAACCTTTCCGTCCATTATTATTTAAGCCTCGATATAGTTCTACTGTATTTTTTTTTCTTCTTCTTCTCACATTCAGTCTTAAGATTATGCAACTTTATAGAAATCCGCGGGAAAAAAAAATACTTTGCATATTTTTTTTCTTGCGCTGTATTCCTTTTTGTATTTTCAATTATTCATATAAAGGTGTCACGTGCAGATCTCTCTTTGTGGGATCCTTTCATATTTTTAAATAAATCTGATTTACAAAGAACACAAAAATATGTTACCTCAGTGTTATTGCATACGTTCGCCTTAATTCTCTGATATTATTATGTGTATTTGCATAAATCCCACAAACGCCCCTTAAGATTTATGTACGATACTTTCGTAACGCTTAATACATATCGTATGAAAACGATTCGATTTTTTTTTCATTTGCGTCTGAAAAAATATTACGTGATTTCAAAAGATTCTCGAAACGGAAAAATAATATTTACGTTTCCATTATGAAAATATTCTCATTTAAAAAAAAGGTATTGAAATATTTCTTACGTCATATTGTATTACACGGATATTATTCGTATACAGAGAGAGAGATTATCGTTGTTATCTTTAACATTAGAGCAATTGCGTTGTTGCATCCAATTAGCTGTCAGGTACTGTGTAAACGAAAGCTTTCAAGAGAATTTTAAATAAACACCTGTACAAGAATTGTACAAGGCCACTCATTTCAGCTGAATTTTAATTTTATTTTCATAAAATAAATAATTTAAAACTCATACAAAGAGCTGCATTTTAAATAAAAACAATATCACATGTTTGTTTATGAAAAATTATAGCACGAGAAAGTTTTTAGGACGAGTTTTCACATCTTATTTTCGGAATAAAGAGGAGGCATAAATTCCGGACGTTAGAAATTTACAGGACATGTAGAATCCGCGCTATACTATGTCACTTATTTTTAAATATTAATAGTATATTATAGTAAGTATAGTACTCTCATTATTTAATTTAATAAAAATCATACGATACGTATGGCATATATTTCAGAAATAATATGTTTTATGATAAATATCAAAGGTTATATTTCTTTATAATCAAATTAAATCGAAAGCTGCTACTTTAAACGTTATCGTGATAAAGTCAATAAAAAAATGGGCAGATATTCATATCCGATCTCATTAAAAAATCACATATTCATGGAAAATTCACTAAATTTTCATTAATGATGAATAAAAACGACAATTATTTATTATATTATCATAGATTTTTTTTTATGTCTCAGCATGTCTAAATATTTGTAAAAAGTTTTAAAAAAATCTATGAAAGGTTCAACGTATACAAAAGCAAAGATATTGATTCTGTTTAACAGATAAGAACCAAAAAAAATAAAAATCAAACAGAACTTTTAAATATGATACGGATTTTACACAAACTTCTACATTCATCTTAATAATTAAATAATTGTATTCAATTTATAGTCGATAATGAATCGCCTCTGAAGATTTTTTAATATTGCAGTAAATATTTTCCGGGCGCGCATAACACAACCTAGCTGACACTACGCGTTTGATCGGCTGTAACTTATACCACAGTCTTTTTTAAATAATTTTTTTTGGTCAGATACTTCAGACCTTGAGGAGAATTTCGGCAAAAGCGGCTTGTGCATATAAAACCATTCATTTGAAATATTTTAGTTATTGAGTGTGAATTATTTAAGAATTTATTGATTTATTTGATAATTTAATTATTACTTATGTATTGTTTTTTTCAAATAATTTCTCATTTGTAGGATGTTTTATTTTTGATGAATAATTCTTACTGGTGTGATATCGTCATTGTTCTCTTTAATTTATGACGTTTCTCAACATTCGGAGTTTATAAAAACAACTGTTTTGGATAATAAGAATTATGGCCTGTTCAGCGAACCAAGGGCTAAAGACCTTGAAATTTCAAACACACAAACATTCGATATAAATATTTAAAATTCAACATTTGAAAGACCATTTTCAAACCATGTTTTATAAAAAAAAAAACAATTACGCCAGTTCCCAAAATGTTTAGTGACTCCTGTTTCGGATTTAATTTTTTTTTACAGTAACTATCCAGCAAATGTCGAAGTTCAAGTTATTTAATTTTCGGCTCAATATCTTGATTGATAAAAGAGTTATGATTTTTTTTGTAAAAGACGACGTTTCACCAAATTTCGGCGAATGCGCCCCGCCCCAGCGCAAGATTGACCGCGATTCGTCCCGTAGGCAATGTGTTAATAATTATCAAACAATAAATAAGAATTATTTGCAACAACATTATTGATAATAATTTGTATCTAAAAAAAATCGACAATATATTTTTTTAAATAACTTATGTATGCATATTTATTTATTATAAAATAAAATTAGTTATCGGTTTTAAGTAACAGATATTCACAGCTACTCTAAATTAAAGAAATAAAGTCAGAATTGCTGAAGAAGTTAACGCTTAAAGTAAGGCTGAAGAAGTAACGATTTTTTTTTAAAATTTATACATACATTTAATTCTAAAACTTAATTATTTTTAACTAATTCCCAACTCACTAACAAATGAGGTTGGAATTAAGTTCAAAATAGGTTTCAAGATAATATTTTATATCGTCTTTATTTTTATTATCTTAATGAATGTTCTAGGAACCTAAATTTAAAATAATCAAGAGTTCCTAAGTAAACGATTTTATCATTATTTTACATTTTGCAATATGGTGGTTAACGTCGTCTGAAAGACCCTTTAGGTCGGTGGCTCTTAACCAGGGATTCGCGCACCCCCAGGGGTGCGGGAAGGTATTTCCGGGTGTGCGAGACAGTTCTAACAAAATAATTATTTTTGTGATATTTGAAAACTACTCGAATTCGATGGTCAATTGTTTCTTTGTTGAAATGTACTTTGTTATAAAATTATATTTATATTTCGCAGATAAATGTATTTTTTAAATTAAAAAATAATTTCAATAGGGGTGCGGGAGACCTATTTTCAGATTTAATGGGGTGCGGCTCACTCAAAAGGTTAAGAGCGGGACGGGACGATGCCTTGGATCCGTTTATCTAAACACATTGCCTACGGGGGACGTGGATTCCACGTCAAAAGCGTATTTGTGTATGTCCGGGGCGCGTATAACACACGCTAGCCGACAAAATCGATTACGCCCGTTCCCAAAATGTTTAGTGACTCCTGCTTTCGGATTTATTTTTTTTTTACATTAACTATCCAGCAAATGTTGAAGTACAAGTAATTTAATTTTCAGGTCAATATCTTGATTAATTAAAGAGTTATGATTTTTTTTGTAAAAGACGACGTTTCACCGAATTTCGGCGAATGCGCCCCGCCCCAGCGCAAGTTTGACCGCGATTCGCCCCGTAGGCAATGTGTTAAGATAGCTATAATTCTTAAAAGATTTCTCTCTTTACTCTGAAGTAACCTCTTCGTTTTGTCGGCATAATCCATAAATCCATAGTATAATAAAAACATAGTTCTTGGATCAAAACTGAACCAAGAAATAGTGTGCAAAATAATGTTTTTCTTTCCGTACAACCCAATAGATTTGATTAGGGTGTTTAGAGGGTTTGAGATTATGTTTAGAGGGTTTTAAAAATAAATTTTCATGTATTTTCCTAACCAAACAATTGAGAAAATTTGTAAATCGATTTTCCATACAGCTTACTGCTTACGTGGATGCGTTAGGGATTCTGCAAAGAATTTAATATGACACATTTCATAGTTTGCTTTGGTATGGGTCGTTAAATCGAGTGTGCTTCGATATAACGAGCACAATATTACGTTTATAGCGCCGTTCAAAAACAAAGATTATCGCCGAGAGACGTGCAATTGAATAACTCTAGGTCTATCCTATCTTTTTTTTATATAACGATAACATTCATTTAGTTATCTAAATGGAAAAAAATAGCTTTAATATTTTCGGCAACACCTCGGAAAAATATTTATAATTGTATAGAATTTTCCAGGACTGCCTAGTGAATGAACACTTGAATTATATTGTTGCGGTATATGGCATGTTTTAAAAAAACGCCCTGAATATAAAAACCATTCGAAATAAAAATTATTTCAGAGCATGTCGAGTATGTGGCGCATTTTTTTTCTATATAATGCATTTTTTTTTAATCCGAATGCAATGTGGAGCATTTTTTTAATTTTTTTTTCAGACAATAACGCCGAGGTGACACAGGAAGTTTCCATTGTTTTCGACATAACAACACAGCCCTGGATTACAATTCAGCGCGGTCATGGTGAATTTTTTTAATGCAAAAAATATGCAAATTTTTCGTATTATACGTCAAACATTAATTAGTGCAAATTTCATTAAAAATAATAATTCGAGGCGGTGTATACATCGTTTCGGTTTTCTGGCACAAACTTGATTTGCGTAGTGAAAATTCAAAAGCTCATCTGTCTGGGCCCGGCATTTTAATATTTCAGTATAGTAAATATTTAATGTATACTAATTAAATACAAGAAATTAATGAAAATTTCCTAACTTTCGCAAACGTGGGAGGGAGATGGCGAGCGAGAGAGAGGATTTATCTTGTGGGCTACAGAATTTATTAAAATTATTAATTAAGAGATCTGCAAAATTAATGAACAAACATCGAATATAAAAAAAATAACAGTGAATTCGGAACTAACTATTTGCGGAATTGCAAAAAAAATAAATATCTCGTATTGGAAGAGCAGAAGGAGTGAAGCAAATCCGGAAAATGCGATTCAACAGTTTGCTCATCGACTCAATACTTAAAGCGTGATTTTTAGATAAAACTATCAGGTTGTTCGGAAATTCATTTCGTTTATTTTCCCAATAGAGGACTAAATTGTATTTTTCACAGCCAACTTCACAGTTAAGCTGCATAATCATTTTATATTTTGATAGCTGTTATAGCAAGGCTTGCTTAACTTACATAATTTAAAAACTTATCATAACAATAAGAGTAACTGTCGGAAAAGCCAATCATCGTGACTAAAAAAGTAGTGAAAGTGGATGGTTTTGCGTACATAAATCTAATCAAATCCAGCACTGACTATATAATAATTAGCTGACGAGCTTGGATGCTCAAAATCTCAAAATCTAGTGTCAAGATCATCCGGAAAATTCGACAAGATTGTGAAACAGTGTATGGATACCGTAGGATTTAATGAAGAAGCCGTTAACTTTTTTGGAAGGCATAGCGGGCTAGGAAAATAGAGCAATAATAAAATAACAGGATTCATTTTTTTTTATTAGGAAATGATACCTAAAAAACTCTTATTTCTATTTTTTAAGAAACGTATTATAGAAATTAAAGTAAATGTTTTTTTTTTTAATAAATTAGGGTGTTTTCTATGAAATATCCTATTTTTAAGGCGACAATGAAAATCCAATAAACGATATAATAGTATGTACCCGAAAAAAAAAGATTTCTTTGAAGGCCTTAATTGTTTATTTTTGATCCTCGTAAACATAATTCATAATAACATTCGAATAATGAGAAACACTTGGAATTGCGATCCTCCATTTGTCTTGTTTTTTTACTTTTCCAATTGGCTGTAAATGACGCGAAACAGTTGCAACACCAAGCCCTAAATCACATTCAAGTCTTCAAACATTTGTTTTTTGTATTGGATTCCACCCTCGCCTTTAACTCGTTTTGGTCGATAATGGTCTTCAGACTTCCTCGAAGCTTTATGGAAAGATCAAAACTCCCAAAATGGAATATTTGAAACCGTTGTTGCTGGAAAACAGGTGTTCCTCTTAAATATTGGCATGAACCTGAAGTTAAATACGTGCCTATATGCCAAGGACGAATCCTTAGAACAATGAAAGTCGAAGAGTACAGTTTTGAGGCCGTCTAGGTACTCACATATCTCGTCTCATTTATTACAAAAAATAATGAAACAAGTTTGTAAGTCTGAAGAAGAATTATGCTGGAAGACCTGTGCTACTTTGGACATCAAAAGAATTTACGGTTGAGATTCTTCTCGAAGAAAACCAGTGTTTGGACACAAAAATTTCACATATGGATCTGAGTGTTGAGCTCTGAACAAGATGAGTGATACTTGGATATCCTGGAGAGAAGAATCATAAAACAAATTCGACATAATGAAGAGCTTTACTGCCTGTTAGAGGCCAGGTCCTCCACCGGTCACAACTATCGTCAGAGTGGATAGACTCCAATAATCCGTGTTCATGTGTCAAGGATGCGTAACAGTCAGTCGCAGAAAATGCTTATGGGTAAGATGCCTACCTATCCCCGGAGGAAAGGACGACCGAGGATGAGTTAAATAGACTGTGTAACTTAACGGTGTTGGATGAGGTCATTCATTGCCTCGTTCTTCAAAAACTCATTTGAAAACGACTATTGTCTGGTTAGATATTAACCTTATGAGAGTATACCGTGCATCATCCACGGCGATCCTTCCGCTATCTGGTTAGGCTATCGAGGTCAAGCTGCCTTGGTGTACTCGTCAGTTCTCGCTGCTCCCATATGTGGTAAATTTCTTGGGCTATGGTAGCAACCCTTAAGGCATGGCAGCGGAGATGGAACATCGAAGCCGTATTGGATGTAAATACTTTCCCAACGAGGAGATGAACCAATTATACAGGGATATATATCAGTCACCACAGTATTCAGACTTCGGTGAGCGGTTATGTCTCAAGGATGAGACACAGTTAGCCGCCGAAAAGGCCTATGATTAACTATTTTGCTTGTCCCCGGATGAAAGGGAGAACAGGGCTGAGGTAGTTGATCTTTACTGGGACTGTTTTTGCGACTTTTGTCAGCGGTCCGAAGCTTACCAAGCCATGATCCAAAGGATGAGACCAAAGTCGTAGCATTCAAATTAACTTCATTTTATTTTGAAGGTATTAAAAGGATTGTGGTGGTTATTCCACTAATAATTTTAATTAACGCCATGTTGCGTCCACGCAACACCACACTGTGGCGTCCCGGAAATGCACCACACTTCCCCAGGGAAGTCTTCAGCTCGCAGTTGTAGCGTAAACACGCTCCTGTGTTACTCTGCCATGACGATTCTGGAGACTCTCCTCTCGTCCTTTCCATGGCAATCATAATCGACACCGAACTTGTTCATTATCATCGTAACAGACCAACCAACAGCCATCGAGGTTGTTTTGGAGCCCCCAGCCGGCCTCGAGGATCATTGGGAAGGGTACCTCTCTGTCGATACTTTGGGCACAGGATCGCCATGAGTGCCGTCACTGCCAGAGGTCGTCAACTAGAGGGTATCAGAAGCCGCACGGTCACGTGCATTGATTAATTGAGAAGTTGTCTAATGATATTATTGTTTAATAAATGTGTCGATATGTTCAACGTATCACTGGCGAGAGTAAAGGCTCGCCACGAATCCTTCTTCCACGTTTTCACCTTTACAGGATGTTAAATAAATTTAAAAAGGTTTTTTCATTTCGATTATCCTAGATTATATAGCACAGGACGCATCTGCTTTTCAGATACCTTAGTGCTGCATTGTAATCTTCTCAGTCGGGATAAGCGTCCTCTTCCTACGCTGCATTTACATTAAATTTTCCTTTGCTGTATGATTTTAATCATTTAATATTTTCCTACTCTAGCGATGTGCACAAAATACTGCAGTTGTCTGGTTGTAATACCGTTTTCTCGTATACGGAACTTCGGAATTGAACGCTTACAGCGACATTCATTTTTATATTCCTTTCCGCCTAGTGCTCGATCTCGTGCGTTAATCTCAGAATTATTATGCGATCGAAGCAGGTAATATTCTGCCGTTCTGGGGAATCCTTTCGCCATTCTCGGTCATTACCATACCCGCTCACACCACGGCGAGAGCTCTGCGGCCATTTAATATATTCATATTTGTATGATCGGTCCCCGTGGAAAGCCACGTAGGGAACAATGGGAGCGGACGTGCGTGCCTACGGAGATTTATGTTCTGCGATGAGACACGGATACTGTCTTGCCCCCAGAATGGTAACCGACACTTACCTTTTTTTTTCTAAAATGTAATTAAAAAAAAAAATGGCGATGATTCACACCGTCCATTATGGAAACATGGGCGGGGACCGCATTACTCACTCCGGCTGTGCACACGAAATCTATTTTATTATAAGCGGGAAGTACATATGAAACGCGAGGGTTGTATTAGTGAGCTCGTACTTAATAGCTGGATAACAGGTAAGTATTGAAAAGTGGAAAATTATAGAGTTTTATAGACATGTCTTTACGTCAACGTTCGTAGCCCAATTACTGATCGTTATATTAAGTAAAACGGAAAGAAATGCCATTTTTTATGGTGCGTCACTTTAAAACCGTTTGTCATCGATTGCAGTTGAGTTAGCACGTCGTATTAGATATCATTTTGAAGCTCTGTTTTTACCCTTGCCATTTTTACTATTTATTATTTTCTTTGGTGTAGTAAAAAAATGCAGAAGCCTGACATTGAAGTGACACATTTGCGGTATTTAATGCTGTTTTTATTTGATAAGGGATTAACCGCCGAAAGTTATTAGCAAGCTTCTTCGGCAGCGCCAAGAACCAAAAGTAAGCAATAGTTGAAAAGTTTAACAAAAAATAGTCAAGGAATTTTAAAATCGCAATGATCTCTGCCAAACGGCCTTTGGAGCAACGCGTATCAATCTGTGTACTTTATTGTTGGGACACGAAACAGATCCATTTCTCAGAAGAATTATTACTGGGGATGAGAAATGGGTCCTTTACAGTAATGTCAAAAGTAAAAAACAATGGTTATCTCCAAAACAGGTACTTGTGCCTACTCCTCGGCCAACATTATCATTGAAAAAAGTTTTGTTGTGTTTGGTGGAATATTTCGAGTATAATTCATTATTAATTATTAAAACCTGGTCAGACAGTTACGGCAGTGTTATACTGTGCCTAATTAGAAAGATTAAAAGTGGAGTTACTAAAAAAACGATCTGTTCTGCATAACAACAACAGGAGAATTTTACAGCATGATAATGCAAGACCTCAGGCAGCAAAAATCACCCAGGATAAAATCAGAGAACTAGATATGGAACTTCTGTCATATCCACCGTTTTTATCTGATATTGCATCTTCCTACTATCATTTATTTAAATCAATGGAACATTCATTAATAAATTTGTAAATGTTGAACAGGTGAAAAATTATCTGGATTCATATTTTAACAGTAAACCGCCAGAGTTTTACGAAAATAGAATTAAAAAGTTGCCTATGTTATGGAGGAAGATTATAGACAATTAGGTTCATATAACAGAGTAATATTATGTGGTTTTTTCTAAAATATTTTTTTGTTGCAGTAAAAAAAGTCATTTCTTTCCGTTTTACCTATTTAAGAACTTTTGATTGTTTTCTATGATCTTTTACCATAGAATAGACAGTTCTTTAACACTTTTTTTGTAAACTACAAATAAGAATACGACGTAATTTTTTATTTGTTCAATATTTTTTTAACTTGAGACGAATGTGGACGCAATATATTTATGCTGTAACAGTCTGACCAGATTTTAATAATTCATAGTGAATTATTCTTAAAACATTCCAGAAAATATAAAAAATGAGAACTTTTTTCAATCAATGATGGCCCGTGGGTACTTTCTGTTTTTCTTTTTTGTGCTCTTTAAAATTGTCTTTTATTGCTTATCATGGATAATCGAGATCTTGAGACAATTCCTCGATCTTTTTTACGCGAATCCGACTTTACTAATGAGGGTAAAGTATCATCATCAATTTTAAGAGGTTTCGTTAATTTTGATTTGTCGTTTCACCCACTTTCAGCACTTTTGAAAGCATTTATAGCACCCCCAAAGATTAAAAGTTGTCTTAAAAATGTATTTTTTTGCTTTACATATATTTATGAGCAGTTTTTTGGATTATCTGTGTTTTGCATTTTCATTGGTAACTCTTGAATTCTATTTCTTTTCCAATTTTTTGTTAAATATATTTTTCCGATGATAATAAATTTATATTTTTAATATTTTTTACAAACTTTATGAAGTATCACGTATTATAAAACAGAACACGACGTTAAAAAAATAATTGCTTTAAATATGTATTCATTTATAAAGCAAAACTATTCAAATTAAAAGAAAAAATATATGTGAATAATCAGATTTTGCATTTATATTATATAAAAATATAGACTAACGGCAGTGCTATCCAGCGTCGGTTATTAGAAGGGCCGGTAGCGGAGTACAGGGGGGGGGAGGGTACTAGTCATTAAACGGCATGTCGCGCTGCGACTTGGTGCAGTCAATCAACGTATGTGTATAACAGATTTATTTTTAATAACGAAAAGAAATATTGGATCAATAAAATCTACATCACATTTTTGTCCAATCGTAAAACGTTACTGTGATTTAAAAAAACATAAAAGAAAAGCTCTATTGCTGTTGGATAATTCACCGAGCCATCCTATCAACCTGTCTTACTTAAACACTTGAATTCCGGTTGTCATTTATTAAAACTTCTAATGAAAATGTATCAAAAACTGAATAATGAAATAAATGGCGTATATTAAGAATTGATTAAGACATCTTAGATATAATAAAATATAACGTTACGGATATCATAGAGTCGAGTGTTGTCGCGTATTGGTATTGGACGTGGCGGCGATGGTGACTAGGCACAATCATGGTTTTGTGGATTCTACGGAGATATGAGGAGCCAGGCCGCTATACAGGCCAATTCAGGAGGTCCCCGTAGCACCTTAAGAGACCGTGTATTCGATACGGGCTCATGGCTGGCGACCTGACCTGTATTCGAAGAGCCAAGATAACCTGGAGGACAACTGTCACAGTCCTGACATCAGGATTGAGACGGACGTGACTCTGTTGGAGATTGTATGGTGGCAAAGACCCGCCTCAGGGTTAGAAGGTCACTTAAATATATAGGTAATATCGACTGCTTGGCAAAAAGTAACTGATAAATCTACGAATGGAGTGTAGAATATGTTATGGCTGGAGGTATCAATGATTGCCTCTACTTGTGATAACCAAAGCCTATCGAACCTCTTCCACTGCGGCCCTTGCGGTACTGGCAGGAGTTCTGCCGCTGGATCTAGAGCTACAGGTACGAGCTGCACTCTGGTTGACCTACAGAGGATTCGAGGCCCTAATCGGAGACACCATCATTGCACCACCCGCGGACCTCTATCAAGACAGGTAACCTTATAGAGCACGGCCATGTTCGCATGGCTTAAGCGCTGGTCACAAGAGACTACTGGCCGACTTAGTTTTTGTACTCTCCCGATGTGTAAAAGGCATGTCGATGTCCTGGATCGAACCAAACCACCATGTGTCTCAGTTCATCCTAGGCCATGGTGCCTTCAACGCCAAGCTGCCTCAAACAATTCTGGTTGTAATTTTTGCGAGTGCGACGAACAAACTTTGGACCATATCCTCTGGACGTACCCGGAGCTCGACTCTGTGAGGAAAACGATGGCCTTATCGGTCATCGAGACTTGATCTCAAGCGGCCCTGCTTTCAGGGCCGTTACGGTCTTCGCCGGCTTGAGAGCCGGAGCGAGAGTCGCATCCCCAAATCTCAACCCTTAGCCCACATGGGCACGGTCTATCAGCTGTCCTTTGTGCTGCATAGGTAACTGACTGTCGTCATGTAGCCCCTTAAAGGTTGGCTATACATAGTCGTACCGTCGATCATCATTATGTAAAAACAATAATTCATGTTGTAAATGTTGAAAAGGTCATAAACTCCTACGTTTGTCTATGATGGAACGTATTGTTCATTGTCTTTTGGTGCTAAATAAAAATATTACCAATTTATTATGATCTTATATATATTTTTATGTAGTGAAAAATCTCATCTCTTCAATCTGAGATGAGTTAAATAATTTTAGAAGAGCCATCACAAATATAAATTTAAGTTTAAGTTCAATATTATTCGACGTCTTTGAATTACTATTGTCAAATTTATTCTAAATTATGATTTTAATGAATGGCCAATGTTTTATGTTTATTATTTTTGTTTAATTACAAATGTTTATAATTGAATTTGAGAATATCAAAACTGTTCTTGAACTAATATTGACATTTCATACACGGCGATTGATTGATTTCGAAAGTATTGACCGTTCCAGTGTTTGCTTTACATATTCCATTACATCCCGACGCAAATTTAAATATGAAAATAAACAATTTTCCGATAGTGATCACATTACTGAATTCATTTCCCGCCAACTTAATACAGAAGCGATTTTTTCAAATTAAATTTCCGTCGCGATGTGATTTATTTCGCGTTCATACGTAGACGCCAGGCGAGGATCACTGCGCAAGAAACGTAACAAAAAAAATAATAATAATATAATAATCGAGGAGAATGAAGAATATTTGAATGATAAAGATCTCATATATTTCACCGCACAAAAAAAAACGGTGATAACGACGAAAAAAAATCAGAATATATCCCGTGAAAACGGGACGTATTCAGTATGAAAAATTTTCCTAGCCACTTGTAACATGAGCAGTTTTTAATTAACGCTCTTGAAATTGTGCGAAGTTTTTTTCCCACCCTGACTGAAAAAAAAAACCGTTTAATTTCATTTGAAGTATGCAAATGCCCGAGATTTGAGTGGCCGTATTATTATTTTAAATGGATAAATATTATGTACATTTTTTTTTAGTATTTTATTTATGTATATCCAAATTTATTCTTTTTTTACTTATCCCGAAAAATCTCGTCATTCGAAAAAATATATAGAGAATCGCCACCGTGGGTCACGGGAATTCAACGGAGATTTATTTCTCTTCGATTCGTATCGTAATCCGGTTATGGAGAATAAAACGTAACAAGATCTCGTGACAGATGACTAATGGAAAATATAATTCAATAGAAAAACTATGTTTAATCGGATTATTATTCAAAAATATATAATAAAAGCACTATTTTCGATTGTTTTAGGGGTACTAGAAAGAAATAAATTATTTTACTCAAAGAAGTTTGACCAAAGAGACTACAAAACATTAACCCATCCGTCACCGGGGCTAGAAAACAATGCGATGTCCGAAGGGGGTCTTTTAGATACTCTAAGCATTTCTAGGCATTTTTTTTAAATAGATTATTCTAAGAATAACAATAGAAATTCATGATATGCTTCACTCGTACTCTGCACACCGTACAGGATGCGAGCGAGACTGATTAAGGACAATGATTATTTATAATATTTATTCTATAAACTTTTTGTGTAAACTGACTATATAAGAATATACCAGAAAGGGAGACCAAGTCTGAGGGGGTTGGACTGTGTACACAGGGACACTATTAAAACTTACCGGAAGATGGGGCGACCAGAAAAAATGGAGAAGGGTGTTGGATGAGGCCAGGGCTCTACAATAGGACTGTTGCGCCTATGATGATGATGATTCTTTAAACTTTTTTAGACTAATACAATTTAAAATTATGAAAGAGGCTTCCAAGCCTTAATACACAGTGCAAGAATATTGAAAACGCATAGGGAGAGAGAATAGTTATAGTATTTGCGTTTTATGTATTTTTTATCTTGATAACAACCCCCATTAGACTGCAATAATGACTTCTGTTTATATCCAGGAGACGAATTGGAAGGTTATAACACACCCTCTGTATTTACCAGACATTTCTTTATTAAATTATCATCATTTCAGATAAATGCAGAACTAAACATCTTCAGGAATAATAATTTCATATATCTTCCGGAAAATGATCATAATTAATCACCCTTCATATTCGCAAATCAAAGCAAAAAATTAAAATCACATTAAGAGTGGATTAGAACAGTATTTTTCCTGAAATCCTAAGGCATTAAAATGTTGCCTAATAGATAGGCGGAAGATATATTTTCCAATATAATATAGTAATTTTATAAACATTAAAAAAACAACATAGTTCTTTATTACTCTTAACACATTGCGGTCGGGAGGACTCAAAAACGCGTCCTCGCGGGCCAACGTCGAAGTACGGGGGACGCGTTTTCGAGTCCTCGTTGGCGCTGATGTTAAACCAAAATCATTTATATTTCATTGATACGCAGACCACACTTTGAGAAGTTTTAAACTATTATTTTTTTTACATAGAGATAACCTTTCTGAACACAACAAAAAAAAAATATTGACGTAACTTAAATGGTATCAGAGTTACATCGATTTAACTGAAGTACTTAACTTTTGCAAATTTTTTTGCGAAATGGCCCGGCCCTACGCAAAATTCGTCGCGGAAACCAGCGGACCGGAACGTGTTAATATAAAATAGAGCGAATAGTAATGACATTTTTTTGATGTGGCGTATTTACATCAGTTTGTCGCCGATTGCTGTCCAGTAAACGGATAAGGGATGAAAGCCAAAATAAGCTATTGAAACCATCTTCAAAATTTATGTAGACGTCTTAAAACTTTGACAATGCTATAGATGGTTTAAACAATTCAAAAGTAGTGCAAGAGAATTAAACGATAAACTGAAATAAGGATGACCTCTAAATCTGAAAGATGCTGCTTTTGATGAAATAATTGTCACAAGATCTCGGCTGTTCCTCATCACCAGTACAAGACCGTTTGAAAATAGATCGGGAAAAAAGTAGACAAGAAATATGTGTACCGCACTAACAGTGCTGAAACAAAGGATCTGTTTAAACCGATCCGTTTCTGAGAAGGAATGTTACTGATAATGAGAACTTTGTGTCGTACAACAATTCAAAGAGAAAGGACAATGTCTTTTTTCAAATCAAGTACGAGTTTCAACCCCTTTGTTGTGTTCAATTAGAAAGATTAAAAGCGAAACTGTAAAGAAAAGAGATCAGCTTTAGTATATATCATCTTTTTAAATTCTTAGGAAATAAAATTTTCACTTCATGTTAAAAAATTGTCATTACTTTCCGCTTTACATTATATTATATGGCCTTATTAGATATTTTTATTTCTCATACCTATCTAATTTTAAAAATAACATAATATAACCCGGCAGTTGAAAACTTTCCACTCGAGAATAATGTATGTAGGTCAAACATCGAAGCAAGTGCGAAAGTGAACCACTCGCGGAACAATAATCGGAATTACAAGAATGGTAAAAGTATCGTTGCGTGCGATATCGCTCAGCCGAGTTCACAGTTTGGAGTACGATGCGAAGATTCTACGCGAAACTTTGAATAGTTGAGAAAATAATGCGGGGTGATTAATTGAAAAATAATTCCTCGATATATATATATATATAAACCATGTATATGGCGCTTGGAGCGCCATATGGCAAAGGTGAGCGCGCCAATCATACTCTCGTTACGCCATATGTCGCGCGTATTATTTAATCCATTAAAATACAAATAGCATTTTAATAATGTCGGCCATATAACCTTTCTTCGGGGAGTCGTCAAATAAAAAAAAATGGTTAATCAATTTCAGGTAATACTCCCTGGGATGATTAAATTTAGCCACTAAATACATAGTGGATTATTGTGCGCACGTCCTCCTACTAATTTCAATTATTCGAGCCACACATTTTCAACTTGACATAATAGAACAAAGGGTTGTAATTGATTCCATCCTAACAATATACAATTAAATGTTACAATTTTGTATAATTGTCTATATGCTCGGAACATACCCGAACGTATACCGATGGCTCTATATAATATATATGTGTATATATCGGCAGGGGAATAGAAATATATTGTCAAACAAGTATATTAAAGGTTTACCGAAAAGTACAGAATAATACATTTTTCATACCTAGAATAATATAATTTCCATCTTTATTTATGACCTCTTGCCATCGTGATGGCCATTTGTATATCCATTTGTTAAAAAATGCCTTATCCCTAGAGGCGAAAAATTGAACCAGTGCTTGTCTGATATCTTCTTCGTTTTTGAATTTTGCCCTAGCAGGATGATGTCCTTCCTATTGAACATCGCCTGTCTCTTTTCTTAGAGTGCTGTTTTTAATTGATCTAATTGCTGACAGTATCTCTCCGAATTAAGCTTTTTGTTCGATTTCAACAGCTCAAAATATTAGGCCGGATGCATAAGTAACGTCGTATTTTACGTAGACTGTGATATATTTTTTCACCAACTGTGTTAACAGATGTTCTTAATTGTGTCTTTGTATCATGTAAAGGAGGGTTTATTCTAACATTTTTTTCAGATTACCGTTAGCGGTTGAGCTATACAGAGCCCTTGTGAATTTTTAAAATGTCAGAGAAAAGAGTGCGTATTCGACACTTTTATATTTTGAAATCGATAAAGACCACAATGAAACTGAGGCAACCAAAAACATACGTGATGTGTACGGCAGAGGTGCTATCGATGTTCGAAACAGTCAACGATGGTTTGCTAAATTCAGATCTTGGAATTTATCAACAGCCGATGAAGAAAGATCGGGACGCCCTTCAACCACCGATAATGATGTACTAAAAGCCATACTTGAAGCTGATCACCGTCAACATACCAGGGACATCGCATTGACGATGGGTACTCGATCAATCTATTTATGGTGGGGCATCTGCATCGCATTGAAATGGCTTCCAAGGACAACGTATGGGTTCTGCACGAATTGTCAACCGCAAATCTGTTAGACCGAGTTACGACAAGTGTTTCCTTGTCTGCGAGACAAGAGCATGCGCCCTTTTTGCATCGGCTAGTAACAGGGGATGATAAACGGGTTGTGTATATTAATAAAACAAGGAAGCGACACTGAGTCAAGCAA
Source organism: Philopotamus ludificatus (assembly GCA_022495035.1). Lineage (NCBI taxonomy): Eukaryota > Metazoa > Arthropoda > Insecta > Trichoptera > Philopotamidae > Philopotamus > Philopotamus ludificatus. Next base: position 7,968 of record JAGXCT010032999.1, on the reverse strand, counting down.
GGACAAGCCCCATTAACCACTCCCAAAGCAAAACTTCATAAACAAAAATTATGCTTTGTGTTTGGTGGGATATGAAGGGCATTATTTATTACGAATTATTGCCACCTAACCAAACAATAAATGCTGAAAGATATTATGAACAGATTCAAAAATTAAAGTCGGCACTCGTAATAAAACGACCCGAACTTATCAATCGCAAGGGTGTTGTCTTTCATCATGACAATGCGCGGCCACATTCTGCAATGATAATACACCATAAATTAAAGGAGCTAAATTAGTATGTTTTAAAGCATCCACCTTATTCTGAATTGGCTCTTCTGATTTTCACCTATTTTTATCTTTACAAAATTATTTAAATGGAAAAAAAAATTAAAACAACGGAGGAGGTGAAAACAGCACTAGACACGTTCTTTGCATCGAAACCCGAAAGTTTCTATTCAAATGGGAATAAAAAGTTGACAGAAAGATGGGAGACAGTCATTAAAAATAATTATGTAATTAATTAAATTAATAAAGCATATGCGAAAAAAATATTTTTTGTTTTCTTGAAAGAATACGACGTTACTTATGCATCAACCTAATATATTGGTCCTCGAATGTCCCACCATATACACAACATTCTCTTATTCAGGCTCAACTTCGGTTTAGAGGTAGAGGAGACAGGGTTTTCGGATCCATAATATCCTCTTCCCCTTACGATGTTTGCATAGGTAATCGACTTTTCATCCCCAGTTATCATCCGGTCTAAGAAGGGTTTGATTTGTTTCGTTCAAGCAGAGATGTGTATTTGATGACTCCATGTGGCACCCATCTCGAATACTTCCACACCAATCCTAGTTTCCGAATATGGTCTGAAATGATTTGTTGAGCTGAATCAAGCTTTTCTGAAATCTCCGATGTTGTCAAAAAAGGATCTTGACAGTATTGTTGTCGATCAAAGATGGTCGTCCAAAGCGTGGCTTATTAGAAAGGTCAAAATCACCTATTTAAAATTTTCGAACCATCTTCTGCATATTCTATCAGAAACTGTATCTGCACCAAACAGTTTCTATATTTTTTTACAAGCTTCTGTAGCATTTCTTTCTTCTTGGAATTCTTACAAAATACAGTGGGGGAAATGAATATATCAGTGGTCATGGGTATACGATCGCGTCTCACTTAATACTAACATGAATCATCTTCATTATAGAAAATTATCGCTGATTTATTTAAAAAAAATAGTTAAATAATTAATCACAATACGTGAGGGTAGTGAAAGAGAAAAATAAGTTGTTACGGATTAAAGTTGTAGCAAATCTATTCTACTAATAGCAGTTTCAGTCGGATACTTTTGGTCTAGAGTACGAGATCATTTAAAAATAATAGGCAAGATTCATAAACAGGGATACCGCATCATTTAAGTGATGAAAGCAAAACTGTACAGGTTCGAATTTGTCAAGTATTAATAAAATTTAGAGGGAAATTCCACATTTCTTTGACACCTTCTTTGGCTTTCTAAGCTTAAAAGGGCAGGTACCCTTTGCAACGCCAAAACTGAATCTAATATTCTAAAACAGGGATTCTAAACCTTATTGCGGCTTCGGGCGCATCTGAGATTAGGGGAATAGTGGCGGGCGCAGGTCGATATTTAAAAAAATTAGATTAAGTAGTTCATATTAATTATTCATTTATTTTGTCATTGTTTCCTGAACTGCTTTACTTATTTATTATTTAGATTAATTACTAAATAAGATAAAAAAATATAAAATAAAATATATTCATAATAACAAAGCACATTTAGTGCGATGTTTGACATTGCTTTTCATGTAAGATGAAAATCCTAAACGTGAGCAATCATCAAGGTTGCTATCGGTAAGTCGAGATCTGGTTTTTGATTTAATTGTGAAATTGGTGGCAAATAAAAATTCGCACAAATATGTAGGAACAAAATAGGATTTCAATTTTAAGATTTTTTCAAACAAGGGTACTTTTTTTGGTCAGCTAGATTCCAAATATTTTTATCCAGTCCGCACGATTTTAATATGATGTCCTTTTTAATATATATAAATTTCATCTTCAACTAACGTTTCTTCTTGAAGAATTTCCCCCATAGAATTAGCAATTTCAGAAACGTCCAACTGAGTATTAAAAGAATTTACTAATGTGAATAATGTAATTGATGTAATTTTTAATGTAAATAATAAATAATTTTATGTCAAAAACATTTTCACATCACTTTTTTCATCCTTGCAAAATGTGTAAGAGAATTTTCCGTCAGGAAAGCTACGAAGGCTTTATTTATAGAACAAATCATTTCGGTTTTATTTTTATTTTTCCCCTGAAGTTAAATATCCGTTAAAAAATCCAAGTCCATTCGCCAATTAAGGTCATCTAATTGTTTGAATGTTTCACCTTTTGAAATAAAATATTTTTTAATCTCTCATCAAAAATTCGGGCAAGAGCTTTACCCTTACTTAATCCTTTGACATCTTATATCTGGATGTAAAATAAGTCAGCTTGTGAGGAATTGTTCTCTTCTTCAATGGCTTTAAATCTTCTGCGTGATTAAGGATTTTTTCGATTTTTTTCGATTTCTATAAATAATATAGTGAGCGCATGAAAATAGCTTCGCGGGCATTTGGTTAAATACCCCTGCTCTAAAAGGTACTCTTGCCTGTATGGTAGGATTGTAATGGAATTATTCGTTATAAAATTCTTAAATATGGCCAGACAATTACAGAACTTTAATTATAAACTGGAACGATTAAAAAAGCAATTCATCCGAAAAACAGCTAAAATTACTCGAGAAATATTAATGGAATACAAATAGTATGTAATATTCATCAATCATATTCATCAGATCTTACTTCAGAAGATTATATTTTTTTTTAGATCAAAACAGTACTTTAAATTAATAATTAATACGGTTTTATTACGGTATTATACATTTTCTATTTAAAAAAACGACTATTTCGTACGCTATCTCTAATATTTGAGAACAAGAATATAAAATTAAAAATCATAAAAAAGGATAATAGTGAAATTTTAATTTAATTCATCACGGTAACTCAAAAACAATTGCGTCGTTCGAAGGGGTCTTTAAGATAGCCTAATAATTTCAAGTCATTGATGAATTATTCTAAGAATAAAAACAGTTATGCTTGATATGCTTCATAATTTCGTCGATATTTGTGATTTTTCAACTAATTAATATGACGCGAAAAAGCTATTGCAGCACGTGTCACTCGCACTCGGCACATCGTACATAATGCGAGCGAAAAAAAAACAACGCCCGCGTGGCAACAAAAGCGAGTATTGTAGTTTTTTTTATATTTTTCGCAATTGCAGACAATTAAGGACAATGATTATTTATAATATTTATTCTTTAGACTTTTTTAGGCAAACACAAATAGTTTGCGACATGTAGGATTTATTAAAAAAGTTATTCGAGAAAAATAAAAAAACTCGGGGTCCCAAATAGACATGAAGTCTAAAATCAGATCGCCGAAGGATACATTATAGCGTTTATTTAAACAAAATCGTTACTCTGATTTTTTGGAAATATAGTAAAATATAATATGTCTAGAATTATAAGGTTTTCGTTTTAGCAAAAAAATCTGAGAAGGAGAGAAGAATTAGCATCGGCACTATTGTTTATTTTTTTTATTAATATAAAATCTTTTATCCACTTTTGTGTTTTATGTTATCATAAGTTGTTTAAACATTTATTGACATCTGGCCAAACAAATCTGCAAATCCCGTTGGAATATTTAATATTTATTCCAGGCTGAGATCATGACTGAGAAAATTCTCTTAGCAAATTGCAAACCCTCGTGAATTATATATTCTTATAATTTAAAAAAAAATCTAAAGATGAGTTTCTCTTTGTCATTACTCTGAATTTTATATATATTTGACCCATTTAACGCTGTTATATTAAACACCTGTAGTGTTTGGACGAAAAGAGCTTAAAACAAGACACTTCTTTAATAAATACGATAAAAATTACAGGAGTTTTTTAATAAAATTAAAATTTGCAAAAGCGATTTATTATATTTGTTCAGCTGAAAAATTGTAGTATTATTAAAGCGCAACATGTTTGTTGTGGTTCGTTGTTAAAATATTTGGGGGTGCTGCGTGACACAGCGCTTAGCGAAAAGACCTCCCCACCCCCCTGCCGCCCCGCATCCATCCAATACACTACGCTGATGAGTAGACACCACTCCTTATCTACACCATGTTTATTACACATATAAATTAATATATATGTAAATGAGTATAGGTAGCTGTAAACTAATTACAGTTTTTCGTTAAATATATCGGTTTGTATTAATCGTAACGATATTTTTTTTATATGCAGTTAATTATTTAATTAGTAGATTTAAACACAGATTTATTTTATGCCTAATGAATTATTCTGTAAGGGCGCCTATAATATACTTTCATAGTTTACTGAAAATTAAATTATCCGAGTGGCGCGTATATTTTAAAATTAACGCGCCTTTAACGCCACGCTCTGGCAATAAAAATAATATTAGACTTTCTTTTATTCGCAAATGCGAAGTATAAAGGCCAATAATGAAAAAAATTCATAAGCAAATGTTGGCTCTTTCCTTTCAACGCATTATTCTAACGATCTCCTCTCATACCCTCCGGAATAATTCCGCAGTACATCACCATTTGTCAAACGGTTCTGGGTCAGCGTGATGAATCGGGCCTTCATATCCCGTGGAAAACGCCGTGGCGCCGCTCATAAGTAGTTATAAGTCATGGGATACGGCACGAGTATGGTTTAAATTGGCAGGATAAAACATAAGATGCCATTTGTACAGGTGAGTTTTTTTTTTAAGGGGAGGGTCTGCGAGGAAGACGGCGCTTCGTGCACGAGGGCCGCATACACACATCGATTAGTTGATTAGGGGAGAAAATGTTTGCCAGGATCGCAAATATCACAAATATTTCATCGTGTAGTTTGCGTGTTACGACCCCGAAAAAAAATGGAAAAAAATGACTCCTTTGCGTGTCGTCGCGGGGGTAAAAAAAAGAAAGAAAATATTGCCCATTTTTTTCGCTACCTGTCTCCTGTGTGTGCGGGCGACAATTTAAATCGGAGCGAAAAATCTCAACACATGATTAATTGAATTAAAAAATATATATTTTAAAATGCCGCGAGAATGTTTGAGAATGTCGAGAATGTTGGCGGAGAGATGTAAACGGCGTATACGAGCGTCGGTCTTAATTTTGTTTTCGTTGGGATAGGCTACAGACAACGATTGTGCTCGTACAGACATGTAAAAGGTCGTGTATTTCTATATACACCCGATAATCTTTTTGCGCGGATTTTTTTTACACGGTTTCGAAATAATATTTTGTGTGTCTTATATTTTACACTGATTTTTTGCTTGAAAAAAATCATTTCCAATCGTGCATAATGATGGAAAAAAGTATTTTCTTCTAATATAATATAATAGTCATAAACAAAGGATAAATCAAAGATAAAAAAATGCCGTATAAGGGATAATGGACTAGAGCTCGAAATATGAAATAAATTTCAGATAGTTTTCAGTTAGGAGGGAAATCGTTTTAATTTTCGTTTCGAAATATTTTTTTCAGGAGATGCATTTTTATGTATTGACCGAATTTAATATTAAAGATTAGTTATTCATCATTGATTGGTTTTAGTCGTGTTCTACAATACTTTGTTATAGACATATGTTTAAAAAAGATTCAGATAGATTATCCTTTTCCATTCTAAAGGCCATGACTGCAGGCCTGAAAGACTTGGGTAGGCCAGCGACACTGGCCCAAAGTTGGATTAAGTTTAGGCGCCGATTTCTATAAGGGGCAGATCAATTTTAGGAAATATTATTGCTTCCAAATGTAGAGAAATGTTGCAACATCCAAAATAACCTAACATTTCTTAATTACATCTAATAAATTCATATGTAAATATTTTTGAGACAATCATAATCAGACTTTCTTTGTTCTCGAGTAGGTTATCCGAGGTTCTTCATATTCATTAAAACCATATTTTTTGTATTGTTATGGAATTATTAAATTTAAATACTTCAATGACACATGCCATATTATTTAATAAAAATAAAAACAAAGAATTGCATATCCATAAAATTATCTAAACAATCTTTGAAATTTTTGTCTCCAATTTCAGAATTATTTCGATAGTTCAATATAAAATAAATAACAAAAATATTATAAATCGTGATATATCATATTATCAAGATCTTCGAGCTATTTATTGTAATAAATGACAATAAAATTATGTATAATAAATTCATCGATTCTTAAACACCGTGTACTGTGTGTCCGAGGCTATGTCTATGTCTTTTGAGCTGATCTAGCTTTTGTTTCGTAATTAAAGCACGGGGCTTTTAAGTAAGTAACCAATTAAAAATAAGTATTTCATTAATTAGTATTAATATTTATTATTTCATCATTGCTAATGAATTGTTTGTCATATCAGATCGTAAACAAAGGAGCTTTTAAAAGTAGGCGGTAAGCTTCAGACAAAGCAGGTATATTTAAAAATACGTTTAATTTAAGTGGCAAACGAATGATCAGACATTGTGTGCTAAATCGAACGTTTTATTTAAAAAAAATGTATCTTATTCACTTATAATATAAATATATTTTAATCTCTTTAAAAATCACGAATCGCCCTATTTATATATTTTTTAAATATAATAAAATTAATTTGCTTATATTTTAATAGCTTGTTATGCATTTTTTAAGAAAAGATTAAAAAATAAGAGAGTTTACTTACAGGCCTCATCGCGCTCAGATCCGTTTGAACTTGCACTCGCCTCACGACAAAACACCAAAGCTTTCGCGATCGATGCGCGCGAAAGTTGTTTTGAATTTGTTCGCGCGTCGCGACGCCTGTTGCGAGGGACGCGGTACGCGGACGCTGGTGGCGGCTGCCGTCAGCTTACTGAGCCACCAGCGGGTCGCGAGCCGACGACGCAGCTTTGAGATCGATCGCGGCCCGATCTAGTAGCGTCGGCGGCGTCCGCGGCGTCCGGAGCGCGACGCCCGTATGAGCGCGCGAGGGCGAGCGACGCCAGCGACGTCCCGCTCGCGCGCGACGCCTCTGTCCCCCTCGCTCGGGCGCCTTTCGACGCCCGACGCCGCTAAACGCTTCGGCGGCGCGATTTTCGCCGCTGAATTTTTTCGAAGGAAGAGTGGCGAGGTCCTCGCCGGCGGACAGCTTCAACCTCTAGCGCCGCCGGTAAAACGTGATCGACGATTTATGCATGCAAACTAAATTCCGTTTACATTATATTATTATTACTAGCGTGTATGCCTGATTTTATTTTTTTTATTTAAAAATAAAATGCACGTATTTCGAGTTGAAACATGTTTCGGGGCTTTGTTACAAATCTCTTTAGTCGTTATGGTGGGGCGTCGGCGGTGCCGTGAAACAATTTTCGTAGGAATCTATCTTTGAGAGATAGTGCAGTGGCTTCCTCTTGCCTTTGGCGTAACGTCGTACTACTTTACAAGAATTGTTACGTAAATACACATGGATAACTTACAGAGAACAAAAAGAGGCGCACGAATACTGTTGTAAATACCATGATAATAATTTTATATGGATTCCAAGTACTATAATACAATTATCAAAAAAATGAGACACTCAAACCTCCTATAACGCTCCTTATTAATAGCAGTTTTCTGCAAAATCCTTTCATAAATCATAAAGCATTGCATTATTTCCCTTGGCAATGTATTATATGTTGAAAAAAAATAAATAATTTGACATAAACTTAAAAATATTAGCATTTTGTAGTAAACATCGCGTTAAATTAAGCGTTATAGGAGAGTGGCTGTACTATAATTCTTAATAATAATAAAAAAAAATTAATCCTCGGAATCATGTTGAACCCTTTCAGTGCGGGGCGCATGACGTACATGCGCGATATTCTTTAAAACTTTAACTTGTCGTTACATGTAAACTAGACCGAGTTAAGT
>JAGXCT010032998.1:0-23078 GCA_022495035.1 Philopotamus ludificatus | reverse complement strand
AAGGGAGCAATTTTTTCACTTTTTTTTTTGCTCGTTATGCGAATTACTCGTTATGAGAGGTTCCACTGTATTGATCAATTTTCATGTGTTAGTTTTTTAGTGTCAACTAATTGGCATTGATCCTTTTAATATTTTACACGGAAGAATATATAGGAATGCGGTAATGCATTACATATATAGTTATGAAATATGAAAAAACTGTCCTTTTACGCTCTAAGAGGGACCTGTCAAACTCGTTAAAGAAAGGAGTACTGCATTTCGAAAATTTGGCTCAAAAAATTCCTCTGTTCACTATCTCTCGATACGAAATGCATTTCGGTTCCTTGAGTCATTTTTTTCTCCCGCCTTGATTTTTGCCATTTTTTTTGTCTTTGTATTGTCAATCAGCTTTATTTTTAGTGTCGTAAATTTTATTTTTATTATTGAGTCGAGTGTCGTCGCGTGTCGGTATTGGACGTGGCCGCGATGACAGCTGGGAGATTCTATGAGGAGCCAGGTCGCTATCCAGGCCAATTCAGTGACGTGTGTGCTACAGGAGATGCCCGATCAAACCGGGAATTATATACGAATTGGCCATAGCCTCTTCTGATTATTATTGTTACAATCCGCGAGTTGACAGCTCGGCTCCCGGGTTTATGGCTGGCAACCTGGCCAGTATTCGAGGAGCCAAGATAACCTGGAAGACGACCGTCACAGTCCTGACATCAGGAATGAGACGGACGTGTCTCTGCTGGAGAACGCATAGTGTCCTCCAGGTGGTGAAGGCATCTTAACCATTTTTTTCAGCGAATTGTAACCAGAGATGAGAAATAGATAGTTTACGATAAAATGAGAAGAAAAAAGCAATGTCCTTCCAGGAAACAAACACTCGTTCCAACTCCAACGCCATGATTACCACTTTAGAAGCTTAATTTATACATTCGTTGGAATATGAGTGAAGTTATTCATTACGAATTATTAAAACAAAGCGGAACCATAACTGAAGAAATGTATTGTCGACAATTAAACACATTGAATCGAAAGTTGTAGGAAAAATATCCAAATTTATCCGACAGAAAAAGAATTATTTTCCAACAAAACTAAAATCACCAATGAAAAAATTAAACAACCCAATCGGGGAATACAGTGAAACCCAGTTTTTGAAAGGACTGATAAAATAAAACGTAATTAGAGGAGATTGAAAATTTGGATGCAAAAATGTGAATTCCGGGCATCCTCCGTATTCGCCAGACATGGGACTTTCTGATTATTACATATTTAGATCATTAAAACATTCACTGCATAATAAAAAAAATAAAAATACAGATTAAGTAAAAAATCATTATGGTTCATAATTTGCATCAAAACTTTGTAGCTTTCATAAGATGAGAAATGGTTGTAAACAGAATAATGTGTGTAAATAAATTTAAATTTCGGATGATTTCTTTCAAGTTTAACTAATATATCAGATCGTTCCACGAGTCTTTGCGTTTTTTATTACATTTTTTAAAAGCTCAACTTTTTGTAAACTAAAGATATTTATAGTATTTCTTAGGTGTTCATCAATGGGAGTAATTACGGTGGTTCTCTTCAGTAATGGATATTTTTTTTAAAAATATTTTCGATCCTAATACAACAAGTCCAGTTACGTTTTATGAGTTTCAACTTGGACATAATGCGACAATAGCAGTAAAAAACCTTTGTGATGCAATTAAACTAAGAAAGTGTCTGCACATTAATGATCCGCCAAAGTACATGTTGAAGCAGATCCGAAATTGAGAGTATGGAAACTAGCACAGGTACTCAACATGTCTCTTATATCAGTTCACAGACATTTAAAAGAATTGGGAAAGGTCTCAACTAGCCGAAAATGGATACCTCATAAATTATCACGAATAAACCTCGCACTACGCATTTTAATATGGCAATCATTAATGATTAAAGAACAGAATGAATCATATTGTCACTTGAGATGAGAAGTGGATTCTTTACGTCAACACAAAACGCAAGAGGCAGTGGTTGAGCGCCAATCAACCCTCAATTCTTTCCCCAAGGACAGGTTTACACCCTAAGATAATGTTATACATTTGGTGGGACATATAAGGCGTGATTCATTATGAACTGTTGGATTATGGGCAGAAAATTACGATTGTGCTCAATTAAATCGCTCGAAAGAGGCTTTGACTCGAGAAAGGGTAATGCTCGAAAAAAACGATGAAAAAAATCAATGGATTTTCACGTGAACTTCTTCCTCACCCACCATATTCTCTGGACATTGCCTCAAGTGACTATCATATTTTAGATCCTTGGAACATTTTTTAAGAGGAAAATAATATAAAACAAAATTGAATATTAAAAATGACTAATTTATTTATTGCTTTAAAAACTCAATTACTTTTCGAATTCATCATCATCAATATCATAGACGCAACAGCCCTATTGTAGAGCCCTGGCCTCATCCAACACTCCGCCATGTCCTTTCATCTTCCTGTAAATTTCAATGATGCAGTGTCCCTCTCTACACAGTCCAACCACCTCAGCCTTGGTCTTCCTTTCCTCCAGGGATAGGAAGGCTTGTTAATCATAAGCTTTTTTGGCGGCTGACTGTCCCGCATCATTGACACGTGACCGGTCCACCAGAGTCTGGCCACTCAGACCTTTTCTTTGGTCGGAACCTGAGGATCATGATTATTCTCGTTCCGAAAATTCTTGATTTTGTCTCTCCAGGATTCTCTGCATTCTGCATCCCGCATCGCAGCTACTACGGTGGAGCCTGTGGAGGTCTTCACTTGGTCACTTCAGCGGGTGGGCACCCTGGCATCGTCTCAGACCTAATGCTCCTAATATTCCTCTCCAGGATATCCAGTTGTCGCTCATCTTGCTTTATCAGAGCCCATTCAGATCCGTATGTTCTCTCAAGACAGTCAAGCTCTACACGACTCTCATCAGGCCTGTCCTAACATACATAGATAAGTGGCCTTCTAATCGTGTGGCGGGTCTTTGCCACCTGGAGGACGCTACGCGATCTCCAGCAGAGACACGTACGTCTCAACCCTGATGTCAGGAGTGTGACGATCTTCCTCCAGGTTATCTAAGCTGTTACGACGAATATGGTTCAGATCTCCAGCCACAAGCCCGAGAGCCAAGCTGTCAAAGGGTGGATTGTAACAATAATATTAAGACGAATCCATAGAATCTACGAAGCCATGATTGTGCTCAAACGCCGCCACCTCCAATACCAACAAGCGACAACACTCGACTCACGGGTTCAAAGATTCGTCCTTTGGATACGGGCATGTATTTATTTGGATTAGGTATCAAAAAACTAATTAACACATGGAAAATGATTGTAGAAAAAGATGGAGAATATACGATTGCTTAAAATTATAATGTATTTCATTTTATGATTTTTTCCACCCGAACAAAAAAAAAAGCAAAGACTTATGGACCGACCTAATATATTGGTGTATTTATTTAAATGAAAATATGTATTTTTATTGACTTGCGTTACGTTTAATAATATAATAATAATATTTTCGTCCAGATATATCTTAACCCTTTAATTAACGAGATTATTTTTTGTTCTCACACATTCAAATAGTGATTTAATTCACTTTTTTGTGCAAAAAAAAGGGTTTTTTTTTATTAATTTGAGTCCCCCACTTGACCTGATCAGCCGCTACCTGAAGCACTAAATCAAATATATCGCTGAGTTGGGCCATATCGATACAAATAATTACGCAAATGTCATAAATACGCAATAGCATTAACACATAAAACTGCAGTACATACGAAAATAAATAAAAATAACAATAAACCACTGCATTTTTCATATAATAAAATAATTATTATACCTTGGCTACTATTTTTGCTTGGTGAGAAAGGATTTTCTTGTCCGAAAATTTCATAAGCAATGGCGCCAACGGCCCAAAGATCAGATTTATTGTAATCCAACGTGGCGTTATATCCCGGTCTCTGCGATATAATTTCAGGCGCCATCAGATTTATATTTCCGCCTTTGTCAAAGTCGTCCGTTTCGTATCGCATACGAAGGGTCCTCTCGATGTCGGCGAGGCAACATCCGAAATCGGTAATAACTAGCAAGGGAGCCAGGTATTCGTCGTCAACGTATACTTCATCGATTAATAAATTATCCGATTTAAGATCCCTGCAATTAAAAATAAAAACTTAAATTATGAAAATGACACAACGATAATTATTAAAAAAATAATACCTATGAGCTATTCCGTGTCTGTTCATATGAACGACTCCTTCGAGCAATTGAGTAAATAACAAAACGGAATTGCGATGCGTTAATTGACGTTCCTCCAAATAATCCTTCAACGAATACTGATACCTAAAAATTATCGCCGAATTAATTAAATTTATATACACTTTTTTTAAATACGTTTAATGAAATAAATCTAACTTCTTCATTAACAAAAACAATGTCATATTTCGTCCTAATCCGTGTGGATTGTATCTACGAGGAAGTGCGTCCGGATATATATCCATGGAACGCGGTAATATAGGCACATAATCTACGAATGCATGATAGATTTCTACAATATTCGGATGGCTCGGAAGTGAAGGCATCACCGTTGGAAATCTAAAAATAACAATATTAATTAACGATAAAATTTGTACGTATCGAATTAATAGCGATAACGGAAAGAAGTCAATTATTAACGTTTTTGCAAATCTTTTTTCCTTCAAATAAATATTTATTTCATCCACGATATGAAATTGTTTATTTCTGAAGCTTTCGTTGACCTGAACAGATGATAATCCAATAGAGCAATGTCCGGCGATTAAGGAGGTTGTGATGAAACCTCCTAATTTTATCACAATCACGATAATTTAAGATTTGATTCAATGATTAGGGATATCATAATTGTAATTTGTTGATCTCTCTGATTTAGAGACAGCGTCGGATTTGGCACTTGAGAGGCCCCAGGCGCACTTCAAATTTGAGGCCCCCCCCCATTCTAAATATTTTCACTCTTTGCAATCTTTTGGATACATAATTAATCTTTTAATTTTTATAGCTTTTTCGGTTTATTTCTTATTAGCTTCTCGAAGATTAATATTACCGATCTCGATTTTACAAATATTTATTATTTCTATAAACATTCGGGAGGCCCCTGAGGACCGAGGACCCATGCTGGGCTGTATGCCTAGAGCTCCGATGCATTTCATCGCTTTTTCTTAAAGTACATATGCGTAATTTAATTTACTTAGAGATACTGCTAAACTATGAAAAAAAAAATTAAATAATAAAAAAAAACATTTTGAGGCCCCATGAAATTAATGAGGCCCCAGGGGAGGCGTTATGCGCTTATGGGCATATCCGCCACTGCTTGGTTATGACAGACGTGTTGGTGTTATATGTTTTATGCATAGTTTTTTGTGCATTCTAGGCGCTTTTTTTTTAATTTATTAAAAAAAAATAAAGAAAAATTTAAATATTCTTGATTAGGTTTTTCAGATTTTGCCAACGAATGCTAGAAAATTAATGGAGGGCCATGGTTTAAAATATCTATTATTTTTAGAAAAATTCGGAGGCCCCTGACGGCCTAAGACCGCTGAAGGGCCATATGGTAAGGGCTCCGATTGCATCGTTTTGTGTTATAGTTCGAAATATGACCATTTGGGTAGTCATCCGTACATAGTCAAGTCATAGTTGGCGTTATTCATTTGTTAATTTAATTTAGGGAATATTGCTAAATTATTAATTATCTTTGTTATGAAAAAAAATATTTAAATAAAAGAAACTGGGCCCTCTGAATTTATGGGGCCCCAAGAAAATCCGTCATTGTTTAGGGGTGTAAAATTCATCGTATATAAAATTAAATTAAACCGAGTTCAAACGTCTCGGGTAAAATAAATATGTAAAATAATTTACTTCTTTCCGATACATCGAATATATACTTACAAATAATTCCAATGAGGTATTTGTTCGCTAATATGACACACCTGTGCGGGAATAGTTTCGCGATACATCGCTTTTAAAATCGCCGGTGAGCTACTCTCAATATCGTAATTGTACATAATTTTCAATGCTAACGGATTCGTTTCGACGCTCGTATTTTCTGTAATCACAGTCGACGCTGCAAACTCCGACGTCGCCTTGATTTTGGCGTCGGCGACCACTCCGGAACATCCGTTATTGAAGATGTTGCCGATTTCCAGATCCTCCAATGTTAAACTGTCGTACGAAATGTTCAAATCGGATTTGTTCAAATGGGACTTCCAAAATAAATTCGCTACGGTGTCCTATAAAATAAAAATGCATATATATCGACGATTACAATGATAAATTAAACGTTCGCCGCTATGTATATTGTTATTACCCTAATAACAGCACAGTATTTATCGTCGTTACCGTCGTCGGTCAATAAACCGCCGGATATAGATAAGCCAATTAGTGCAAACAAAGGTTTCGTCGAGTCACCATAGAATAATCTGAAAAAAATAAAAATAAATATATATAATGATGAATGAATCATATTTGATAAGATTTAAAAAAAACAACAACAAAAATATTGTGTAATTAACATTTACGTTGGGGTATTTTTGTATTTTACTTGAACAACTCGTTTATTATAAACATTACATCTTTAAAAAAATATTTATCATATACACAAGTCCGAGGCCATTATAGACGGTATGTCACGTCGATGCATGCTCTAAAAAGCTCGGGGGACTTCCATCGGATGCTGCCGCTTGTTTCTTTACACCGGGACTTAAGGTTAATTAAAATCTTGTAAAATAGCATCCCACAGTACACAGTCCAAGGGGTGCCCCGTCCATATGGCCAGATTGTGTGCCACACTATCTGGCCATATGAAGGAACTGATAAAAAAAAACGTAATTAGCTTAATTAAAAACTTAAATTCAGGGTACTACATAAATACAGTGGAACCCGTTTTTTTACATTTTTTGAAGAAACTGATAAAAAAGTGTATATATTGAAGAATATTTAATTGTTTAACTTCATTTTTAAAGTGTCAATTTAATTTGCAAAAAGTTGTATTTGATTTCCAAAAAGTCGTATTTGATTTGTAAAAAGTTGTATTTGATTTGCAATAGGGTGTATTTGACGTAAAAAAAACTGTATATGTTAAGGCGGGCGCGACAGTAGTACCGAAAGGTAACCCACCGCTGCCACCAAAATGTTAGGGGACGCGCGAGCCCAGTCCAATAAATGGAAGCCGTCGCTGCCAATTAATATGTTATACACCCTGGTTTCGCGCACGCAAGGTACACGACCGCTGGCGCCGAAACGCTCGATCGTCCGGTAGCTGATCATCGCGGCCAGATCGAATAAGTGAAACATCGCTTTGTTTTTTAGAGTATTACGTTTATTGAAGAAAATGTATCAGATGTCGCCAGTCCGATGACAGGCGGCGATTATGTCCGATATTCTTAAATTCCAGTAATGAAGATGATGATAAGATCCCAAAGTTTCCTTTGGTACGACAAACATTATAAGATCCCAGAGACGCATTCCACGAGAAATCAATGAGATGATTGACATGACAGAGAACGAATCACCCGTCATCTGGCTCCAAAGACAACGACTAACTGAAAGACTGACGTCTGTTTCGCAGGTAAAAAATATGAAGACTTATTGTCTATGAAAGGGATGCGGACGCTCTGATTGGTCCGTCATCTCGGAAGAGGGCACATTCTATATAGCGAAAGCATAAGAACACGAAATGTGACCATTGATTTTATAACATATATAACAATAAAAGTAATATATCGTCTTTTCAAAAACATCAGTCGTATCTAGAGGGCGCTAACTGAAGTTCTGCACACATGTGCGGGACACTATTGGCACCTATCACCTTGGCAGGGGCGCGCTCCCCATATGGCCAGAATGTGCGGCGTACAATTTCGCCATATGATGAGATAATTAGCCAAGAGGGGAAAAATATTAATTATTAATTCATTAAACTTTCTTAAAATCGATAATTTTCATAAAATGATTTTTGGGGGTTGATCGATAGGGCCCAATTAAAGTTCTTCACACAAGTGACGGATACTCTCAGCACTCTACTGACAGCCAGTACAGTACAGCCATTCCCCGTTGTCAAATACAACTACAAATATCTGGCTCTCCAGGATATCCAGTTGTCGCTTATCTTGTTCAAATGATGATAGCGCAAGCTAAGTCTGAAGCAGAGCACAGCGGTTCAGCTATCGCGTGGACCACCACAGGCAATGGAGTGAATCATAAGTGGCTGCTCAATTCGTTTCGCTACCCTCATGGCCTTGCCGTGCCTGGTGAGATGATAGCGGGGAAAGGGAGCTATCGAGAGTCAGCTCTCGAATGACTTGGCTTTTATGTGTGCAATGTTAGAGCCTAATTCTTAACTGTCGCTTATCTTGCTATGCCAGAGTCCAACATTCAAATCCATATGTCAGGACAGGCCTGATAAGGGTCCTATAGAGCTTGACATTGGACCTCCTTAAAAGGAACTACGACGGTAGATGCTTTTGAAGTCCAAAGTAGGTTTAGTTATCGTACAGCTTTGTATCTAGTACAGCCTGGACGGCTTCAAAGCTGTACTCGTAGACCTCTTGAACTCGGGGTTCAAGTATTCGTCCTTGGCATGTACTTTGGTTTTATTGATCCGTCCCGTGCACATATTACACAGTCCCATGCCCATTGCCGCTCTCATAATTCGACGACATGTATATATGTCGTAGTCCCAGACAAATAACAACGCCGATATCTTAAAGATGGTGCCGGAAGTCTCCACACTAGTCTCTTTTTACTCCTTCCAAGGCAATGATGGATTCTCATAAAATATTCAACATAATTGATTTTCTACGACCCCATTTGTATATATACGGCTTTCCAACGCGTAAATTTTTTTAAAATCTGGAAGCCATTTATGTGCACGGAATCATTTACTTTCTATGAATGCACGATCGTACGGAATCAATTGTCCAATGATACATACAATTTTAATTCAACGGTTACCCAGAATTAATGTCGTATTTTATCAATGAAACTACAAAATAATTTCCATTACTATCTTTAACTTTCTGCCATCCATTTATTAAATCATAAATCCCTTTTTTTATGAAATTCGCGTGGTTTTGAATAAAAGTTCCGGGAAAGTACAGATTCTCCCTTTCCAGTTTTAAATTTTATTGAAAAAAATTGCATATCTGGTGAATATGGTCGATGTAATAATCTGTAGATGATCACGTCAGGGTCACCACTGTAGCGATTTGATTTTATTTAAGTGGCTTTATAACCCTGAGGCGGATCTTTGCCACCTGGATGACACTATATGAGACACGTCCGTCTCAACCCTGATGCCAAGACTAGCCAAGTTATCTTGGCTCTACGAATACAGGTCAGGTCGCCAGCCATAAGCCCGGAAGCCGAGATGGCAATGTGAGGATTGTAACAATAATAATCAGACGAAGCTAGGGTCAATACGGATTGAATTTACGGTCTGATCAGGTGCTACGGGTACCTCCTGTAGCACACACGCCACCGAATTGGCCTGGATAGCGGCTTGGCTCCTCATAAATCCGTAGAATCTACAAAAACATGATTGTGCCCAACCACCATCGCCGCCACGTCCAATACCGACACGCGACAACAGTCGATTCTCGAGGGTATGATGGAGGACTTGGTGCTGACATCTCTGATGTTGCCTCATGGCGAAGATGGTCTTCAGAGGCATTAGTACGATGACATGCAGGGTTGCAGACTTATCGAGAGCAGAAGCTCAGTGGTGTGCAGCTTGGATGAATCAGATTCTTCATCGTTGAGAGTGTGCGACCGACGAACAAGGCTCAAGTCGGGACTTTTGTCTGCACAAAATTCTTAGACGGAGTCCAGAATGGCTTCAGCTCAATATAAATATAAAATAAATATCGTATCCTACCACACAGATAAGAATTTTGGATGCAGTCCAGCTTTCGGGCTCAGAATTGCTTTTTGTCCAGAAGTTGTTAACCTTTGTTTTTACATCGTAAGGTTCGAGTAGAGAACCCATTCCTCATCTCCAGTTATTATATCTTGAAAAAATTGGTGGTATTGCTCTTTTTCTTGCGATAATCTGCAAATGTTGAGACTCTCCGACTTATTGCAATCAGATAAATCGTGCGTGACTCAAAACCTTGCCTTTGAATTTTTCCTATATTTTTTAGACATCTTTAAGTATAGAATGGGATACACCGATAGTCAAGCCACTTCATTTTTCGACTACGCCGTCTTCTTCCAGTTCAATGTCTCAAGAATTATTTTTTTAAACCAACGTAGATATCCAACAGGTCACCATAAATAGCACAAATATTTCTCGTGACTTCACTGGCATTTTTTTCATATGAAACTGCATCAGCATGCAAGTCCACAAATGAAATTCAATCCGACAAACTTGGAAAAGAGGATATGTTGTATCGCAAAATAATATTCGATTAGTATACTGTTATAAAAAGATGTATTTCCATAATAAGAGTCGCGTCATAAAATATAACAGTCAATAAAGGAGATATTAGCCAAAAAAATATTTAACGCTAATCAGTAAAATTGAAGTGATAAAGAACAAAGAAACATAATATAATTTATTATTTATTTTTTTGATCAATAATTATCATATATCTCTGATTTTAATTAAAAATCTATTGTAAAAAAAACTGAAAAAATAATATAAATAATAAATTGCGCCTTTCTATTTATTTATTTAAATACTTAGCATTTTATATCGCATAATTTTCAATTAAAAATAGGAAAAACGCAGTATCTATCGATTTATCATGGTTCGTTGCATCGGATATGACGTGAAGAATTACGATGGGGTATTAACACTATTGATAAGACATAGATTTCTTTGTGTTTTTAATACGAGATGTCATTTACATATATATTTAAATCAAAAACTGTGTCCAATTATCATTTTTAACGAATAATAGTATTTATAAAAATCGGTAAATCATAGAAAGTCTGATGAAATCATAAAATAATATTATGCAACCATTAAAACGCGATTTTAATGATTCTTCTCCGGCATAACACGATAAAACGAAGAGGAAAAATTATGCAATCACTATACGTAGTTAGATTACGTGAATTTAAATGGATAATTAAATGAATCTCACATAATTTCATCATCTTTTATCACGTCGATGATGTGGATAATGGAAATGTTGCATTTGATACGATTTAATAAATGTTTTGATACCTATTTATGACGCGTCTTCGCAAGTCGGCTGTGTTCTTCGGATAGAAGTTCCCGATGAGCGCGTTCCTGGCGTGGTGTCCCCACGTGGAGCCGGCAGTTTTGATGGCGCGCTGCTGGACCACCTGGCGCGCGAGGACAACAGCCTCGTTGGGAACGTCAATAATATTGAAATTTTGACGCTTTGCGAAGCTCCGGACCAGTTCCCAAACATGTTTTGTCAGACGGGAGGTTATTGTTCGGAGAGCCATCTTGGCGCCGGCCTAGCCTGACGACAAGGCAGCCGGAGAAGTGTCAGGGTCCGACCTCACGAATTGCGCACTTCATATCCGCCTACACAGAACCGTCATTCGATCATCGTCAGCCAGTATGACCAACGCGAGCACGTAAACGTCACCTGACGCACGGGGATAGTTTGCGCCACATTATATCTAACCAAGAAAAATAAAACTCACGATTATAAATATAATTTAAATGCAATTGTTGAAATATATATACAATATAAAAATTATCGATATATAATCTGAATTTTTTTTCTATAATAAAATTATAGAAAAAAAGTTACAGTAAAATCTGTAGAGTTTTATTAAATGGTTACCTCATATACCATAGTAGTATACAAATTGATATTTGAATGTTAATTATATAATATTAATTGCATATTTATAGCATTACTTTATAAAAATAATTTATATATAACTGTAACTTATTTTCTATTCGAGCTAGACTTATGAAATTTATAATAATAATAGCTGTTGAATTTGATAATTAAGCTATGTTTGATATGTTGTGTTCATTCGGATGTATGTAGAGATACCAAAATGTGAATTTCATGTCTGGGCCGTCACGTTGGTACCAATGCGACGGCGTCTGGCTGGGTAATGGCTGCCCACGGCTTTCTGGTGTAAACACGGACGCTGGGTGTCCCCCCCCCGGCAGCGGAGTCCCCGACCATCGACATGGAGGCCGTGTGCAGGACTTGCATGGGCCGCACGGCCGACCTCCACTACATATTCTACGACCTGAAGATCATGGAACGGACGCTACCTGAGATCATCACCTACGTCAGCGAAGTCAAGGTAATTCGCATTGATATCAATACTAATTTACTTAACCGAGCTTCGGAAATATGGAAAACGTCAAACGAAACAACCACTCGGTTGTATGATCATTCTATCAACAATCGATATAATATAGTAATCCATTTTTCGAAGCTGCTCCTCAAAACAATCATTTGTCATATATTTACAATGCTCAATCATGAAACTCGGACATTTTTACACAAACGCATTTGAAAATGTATCCTTATGGTACTTTATTGCGATTTTTTCACTGAATCGTCTCTTGAAATCGCTAATGAGGAAGTAAACCGATAATTAATCACGTTTTATTTGTTTTTGTAACAATTTTGTATAAAAATCCGTATCGTAAATACTCTCGGTCGTTAAATTAAGTCAAATCGTTACTGTCACTCTTGTTTATATTGACGTAAAATTGCTGATACGGAATCCGCATATCGATCGTCTGTCAATTTATATGCAAACGTTCATTCGTGCATACGTATGCGCTCGAGCAGGAACTGACTCACAATTTATGCGTCTCTTTCGCTCGCATTTACGTATGCATGGGACTATATCGTCCGAGCATCCTTTCCGCATACAATGTGAATGCGATAATGGCATCTGCATTTTAATAGGTAAAAAATATTATCATTTATTTGCACTTCCGAATAACATCCTGCCTGTAACGGATTTTTTTATCGCTCCATATGCTTAATGTTGGATCTCCGTTCACATCAATATCAACGTTATTTACGGATATATCCGCAACTTTTTTGTATTATCGAGCGTGTACTTGAAGATGAATGAACCTTTAACTCGTGTAATTATTATTTTTAAAAAATCGGTGTATTTACAAATGACGGAATTCCAATTACGCACTATGTAATTAGTTCATATTCAATTAAATGTTAAAATGTTTCTATTGAACAGTACGTTATCGTTGAATATTACTCGACCTGTGACCTTTTTCGCTTTAAATACGATACGGCTGCATCTATCCGTTGTTTTCTATTTTTATTTTAATTTCAGGTCGACGAAAACGACAATCTGCCCAACTACATATGCAGTGTGTGTATAGAACTAGCGAAATCGGCGCTCCTGTTCAAGGAGCAGTGCAAAAAATCCGACGCCACCTTCAAAGAATTTCTGAGCATCGATAATTTTACGGAAAAGGCGCCGATCAAAACCGAATTGGACAACTGCACCAACGACACGTCCAATTTCGACATCTGCCAAGATCAAATCAAGCTGGAGACGACGGACGCGGCCGAGTCGAGAAATTTCGCTAAAAATAAAATACCCGAAGTCGAGATCATCGATTCGTTCGATCCGTACCAATGCGCCGTGTGCAGTCTTAGGTATGCCGCTCATTTTTAATCCGAATTAAATTATGGATAATTAATAAAATATATTATGTGAATAACTTTCAGATTTTCGTTTTGCAATCAATTGGACGAGCACATTAAAGAAATACACAACATGTTTTGCGGCGATCCCCAGTCGACGAGCGATAATCCGGAGTATTTGGACGGGAAGCCAGCTAATAAAAAATTTACGTGCGAATCGTGTCACAAAAATTTCTCCGAAAAGAGGAAATTGCAGTCGCATCTGAAAAAATGCGAACGTAAACAAAAACACATATCAGATGAGAGTGTTAGTGGCTTTTTCGTTTAATATTTTTCAAGGTCATCCTGTAAATAATGCGGGGATCATGCTATAGAAGACTATGTACCCATACAATATTCGGGAATTGGTTTTTAACTGTATTTTTAATCAATAAATTTTTTTTTATTCACTTATTTACATATTTACAAAATATGTAATGTTGTCTGGATAATTTGGCCTTTTGTAGAAAACGGGGCTGTAGGAGGAAGCGCTATAGGAGGGACTAGCATTTCTATTTTATATTTACAAAATCTTTTTTAATTTATAAAATACTCTCTTCTGTTACAGTTTTTTCACGTCAAATACACGTTTTTTCAAAACAAATGCATCCTTTTACAAATCAAATGCACCTTTTTCAAATCAAATGCATCTTTTTATAAATCAAATGCACCTTTTTACAAATTAAATGCAACCTTTTTACAAATCAAATGCACCTTATTAAAAATTAAATAAAACATTTAAATACGTTTTCCCACTAATTAAAAAAACGTAAATTCGGGGCACTCCATAAATACAGTGAAACACGTTTTTTACATTTTTGAAGGAACTGACCAAAAAAAACGTAATTAGTGGGAAAACGTATTTAAATGTTTTATTTAATTTTTAATAAGGTGCATTTGATTTGTAAAAAGGTGCATTTAATTTGTAAAAAGGTGCATTGATTTGTAAAAGGATGCATTTGATTTGAAAAAGGATGCATTTGATTTGAAAATAGGTGTATTTGACGTGAAAAAACTGTATCTAAAATGCTATTCCATTTATCTGATAAGTTCCCTTCCAAAAGTTCAGTTGTCCGTGACGAAAAATACCCCTCCAGTACTGTTTTGACCTCGTCTACAAAATCAGATCGAGGAATATGGTGAATGAGGCATCGTTTCCCATTCAAACTGCTCCACCTCTCGTACGTCATCTTAGCATGATCTTGATGGAAAAACATCTTGCGTCTTAAAATCAAAGATAGTCGTTTTCTTCTAGCACCGATTTAAGTCGTTCAAGCTGCTCAGAGCAGATCTCCTTTGTTGGAGTTGCCTCCGTTCTTTCGGAACACAACAAGAACATTAGTTGGCTACGTAATCCTGGTGCAGCTTGATCTGCTTCCAAGTTTCCTCAATACCATTACAGCCTGGGACTTAGAGAACGTGGCGAGTTCGTATAGTTACCGATGACAGAGAGAGGATGGCTTCGTTAAACCTACTCAGTGAGTTTAACTGAGGCGTGGAGCATGATCTGTTTTGTCGGCACCATTTTTTCCGCAATATGAAGAACCTAGGTGTGTGACTGATGGATCTACAATGATATCCTTGTTCTCCAATGTCGCTTCCTTTGATCTTTTCTGCCATATTGTTATCGGATTCTATGCTAATTTGATCTGAGTAGCTGAAGACCATTATATACTTCTTCTTATCGCATCCTTGGTATCCCGCCCATAGCTTTCTAAAGGCAGCCTTATGCCGCAGGTCTGCCAGCACAATGTTGCAGAGATTAGATAGTCAAGCAAGAGAGGTTGACCTTACGCAACCTGAGATAATACTGTGGATGGAGAACTTCACTTTATTTGGCACTTGACATTTTTATAGAGAATCTATTTCTCTTCATCAGTCACCATTCAATCCAACAAAGGTTTGTTTCTGAAACATGAGAGCAAAGTAGAGCTCTAGGCTCGTGCGTAGACTCTGACAGTTCATGAGGAATCCTTTTACTGAATTTATTGACTTTTCCGATGACACACGAGTGTCAATAAATGGTTGAATGATCAAATCCAAGATTCTCTGTTAGATACGATGAGATTCTGATCCACCGTGGTTTGCAAAACGTCATCTTCGAGCTCTACAAATCTTTAATGGCGAGACTCGTCTTCTCAGATTGCATTCATAATGTAAAATATACCGAATATGCTCTTTTGTTAAAAAATACTGCATTATTTGTGGGATGATCTATTAATTGGCGCTGAATAAAATGAATAACCTGTTTGTATTTTTATTCACAGTTTAGCGAAGATAGTAACATGTCCTCTATTAAGATGGACGACGATTTGAAAGAAGAGGATTTCCTCGGAAGCGATAATCTGTACAGCGACGTGATGAAAAATAAAAAAATTAAGACCGAACCCGAGGTCGTCCTGTCAACAGCGGACGAATTCGGCGTCGCCTTTATGGACGTCGACGACGGCGACAACGCCGACATGGACGCCAAATCGTATAAGAAGAGTAGTAAATCTAAAAAAAATAATTTGTTAAAAAAGAAAGAGAAGCGTAGAAAAAAGAACGAACAGACAGAGAGCGTAGACAACTTTTCCGAAGATTTTTATGACAGCACGATAGAGACATTCGACGATAGTCTCGTCAAGACTGAACTGCCGTTCCAGTGCACCATGTGCGAGAGGAAATTTTCTAAAGAGATCTCGTTGAACGTGCATATGAAAAAGCACGAGGAGCAAATAGCCAAAGTTTACAAATGCAACCAGTGCAAACGGTAATTGCAGCTTTGTTTTACATTCGATTACGTTAATTAGAATTGATAATTTAATCTATGCCGTTTTTTTTACAGAGAGTTTCAACGAAAGGGACATCTGGATAATCATATACTGTCGCACGCTAGCGAGAAGGGATTCGCTTGTGACATGTGTCCCAAATCGTTTGCACGACAAGACAGTCTATCGTTGCACGTTGCCAATCACAAAGGATTGAAGAAACACCAATGCAACTTTTGCGAAAAAGGTATTTATTATTACGCACGAATAATTCCGGACGTGCAATCGGCCGATGTTTAAAGATCGATTCGTATTTTTTTTAGGTTTCAATGTGCTGTCGACGCTCAAGGATCATATCCGAACGCATACCGGTGAAAAGCCATTCCTTTGTTCCATTTGCGGACGCGGTTTCAGTCAGAGTACGAATTTGAAGGAACACATGCGTCGACATCAGGGTTACAAACCGTTCAAATGCATCCACTGTGATCAAACGTACGTAAAAATATAATAAATAATCGTTCAGTTCATTGTCATTCAGCACCATTCTCCATCTCATCCAATCTGACGCCTCGTCGCTCCAAATCCCGGTCAGTCTCGATGATGTAGCGTCCCGCAATACACAGTCCGACCACCTCAGTCATGTTCTTCCTTTCCTCCGGGGATAGGAAGGCTTGTTAACCATAAGCTTTTTCGGCGGCTGACTGTCCCGCATCCTTGACATGTGATCGGCCGGAGTTTGGCCACACTGACGACCTCATATAGTCGTTATGCGGCTCCAAATGTTCATCACAGAATCCTCCTCTCCAGGATATCCAGTTGTAGCTCATCTCGCTTTGTTAACGATTCAGACTCGTATGTTAAAATGGGGCTGATGAGCTTGAATTTAATCTTTGGTAGGATTCTCGACCATAAATGCTGTTAAAGTCCACTGGTTTTCCAGCATGGTTCTTGTTTGTACTTCCAAATTGGTTTCATTGTTATTTGTTAGCTGAGATATGTGAATTCTTTGTTTTAATCTCATTGATCCTCAGCCCCATGCCGCATTATTCGCCGTCATGCATCCTTGAGAGTCGCCCAAGATCTGACCATAGTGTCTATCGTCCACATAATCAAGAAGCTTTGTCAAAGATGGTGCCGGAAGTCCATGTCGGAGTCTCTTATTACTCGTACAATTTAAAAAAATATATTTTTAGTGCATATCGTAATATAGAATGTAGTAAACCCTCCTATAACGCCCCTTGTAGTACTGTGGTTTTCTATAACAAGTTCGACAGTCCCTTCTATTGCGCTCCCTCTCTCCTAGAACGTAAATTTTAAGGTTAAATACATATTTCGTAAAGTATGTATTTATTTATAAAGACGATGCGTGATTGGCATTACAGAATAACCCAGGTCGCCAATCACGCATGAAGCGCAGAAACCTAAATAATAACGTAGAAAAGAAACCAAGGCAGCATATTTACAGAAATAAAAGAGAATAAATTATAAAAATATCGATAACTATTCTCTTTTGAAGACATCAGAATATATCCATATTCCAGAGTGGTTCAAACCCAGGAGTAAATAAGCTCCCTGGTTTGCGGAGAAGTTCACAAATTACGCCTATATTATAGCGTTTGCGTGGGAAGAAGCCACTTACGCGGAACAGGCTCAGTGGGTAGGTGGGAGGTGCGCCCGCAAGAGACAGCTCCACTTTTAGTGCAGAGGAGGGTTATGTACTTTCGTAAACCCAACAAGCAGAAAGTGCTTTGCCGTGAAATCGACCTTCTGCTCCAGAAGTTACATACCCAGAACTGGCCTGCACCCGCCGCGAATTACTCAGCCAGTGGAATCAATTCCCTCAATGGCCAAGGGTCATGTAGAGATACCTAAGAAATTTCTTCTGTATCTTCTCTACTCTGAGGGAATTCAAGGTGTCATAAGGCGCCCAATTGTATTCGTATGTAATTCATAGTGATTTACAATGGTTTTCTATAACATCGTCCCAATTTCTTCGTTATATAAGGGTTGACTATATACCTCTGCCTCAATAACTTGATCAAATGGCACTAGTTTTATAGATAGCTGTTGGTTTTTTCTCTTTGGATTATTGTAAAAGACCCACTTCTCATCGCCAGTAACAATCCTTAGAAAAGGACTCCCTTTATATTTTTTTCCCGTGTCTTTCAAATGATCTTTCACAGTCGATCGATGTTTTGAAACAATTCCATGATGATTTCGAAAGGATTTTAAAAGTCTTTCCGAATTCGGCTTATCCTACACCTCCCTATCACCATTTTTGGATTGTCGAAGACAAAGTGATTTCATATTTATTTATCGCTTTACCGTTTACGTTAACATTTGCATAACGGACAGTATTTGATTTGCAGATTCGTATCCAAAGGCGAGCTAGAGGCTCATATGCGCAAGCACAGCGGGGCGCATCCGTTCGTCTGCGACGTATGCGGCGGCGGGTTCACGACATCCAGCTCCCTAGTGAAACACAAACGAATACACACAGGCGAACGGCCGTACCAATGCGACTTCTGTCCTATGAGATTCACCGCCCTCGGCACCCTCAAAAACCACCGACGCAGACACACCGGAGAGAAACCGTACAAGTGAGTCTCGGCGCATATTATTATTATTATGTTTCTTAATAAAATCTATACGTGACGCTTCTCGTTTTCAGGTGCGCTTTTTGCGAAAAAGCGTTTGCTCAAAAGAACGACCTCGTGTCTCACACGCGCACGCACACCGGCGAGCGACCGTACATCTGCACCGTCTGCGGCCATTCCTTCCGCCAGAGCTCTGCGCTAAAAACGCATTTCAAAATACACGGACTGTTGCCCGAAGAACCGATCAAAATAGAGCGAAGATCTATTACAATTCACGATCCACCGTTACAAATAGAAGCGATACAGGTATACTCTCCGCAACTAATCAATTCTGTATATAAGCAGAGCGAAAAATATACGAGCAGTTCTCGGCGTCGAATTTCATACAAAAAATATCAAACCTAGTTTTAAGATTACCAACTTAATCCATCGCTGCCTGTCGGATATCGGCGAGTACAGGAATTAATCGCGTTTGTTAGTTTAGTAGTAAGTTTGTCATTTTCCAGCTCTCAGAGCTTGTCAGCTTCCAGACTTCATCGATATCAACTGGACCGTTGCTCTGAGACATTTTTTATATATAACTCGCTAAAAAGACTATCATATTTCTAGCAAAAGTTACAGTATTTCTAAAAATATAATACATTATTCTTATTATGTCAAGAACAAATGGCAAAAAATATACACTTCTTCCTCAGGTGTCTGTTTTCAGACGTAGGTGATCTACATATCCTTGTTTTTTTTACAAATAAATATCTGTTTTTGGTGAGCTGGAACATTTCTGGAGCTTCCAATCCAGTCCAGTTGCAAATATTGCCACACAGCAGCTTCTTTCTTCCCAACCACCGTTTATTTACTACTACTTTTTCCTCCATGATGGTCTGCAGAAGTCGATACTTCGGTCCATGTGTTTTGACGGTGTTCAGAAACTTTTACTCCATGTGTAGTACTCAAGGACAACACTAGGGTTTCCCAAAAGTTGGCATAACTGGATTTCTTTTGGTTAGGTTAACATAACAAGATTGCTTTAGAAGTTGGTAGGACTGGATTTTTTCTGAGGTTGCTAAAACTGGATATCTCCTAAAGTTGGCACGGCTCAATGTCCTTTGAAGTTGGTAGGACTGGATTTTTGCTTAAGTTGACGACTAACTTTCCTGAGGCTAAAGTTGAAGTTGGTAGGACTGAATTTATCCTAAAGTTGGCAGGCCGGGATTTCTACTAAAGTTGACAACTGGATTTTTCCTGAGGTTGCTAACTGAATATCTCCTAAAATTGGTAGGACTGGACTTTTTGCTTAGGTTGACAAGGCTGTAACTCTCTTGAGGTTAGCGGGACTCGATTTCCTTTGAAGTTGGTAGGACTAGATTTCTACTACAGTTGACAGGACTGCTTTTCTCCAAAATAGGGCATTACTGGATTTCTTTTGAAGTTGACAAGACTGGATTTCTCCTAAATTTGGGATAAATGGATTTCTTTTGAAGTTAGTAGGATTGAATTTCTCCTAAATTTGGCATGACTGGTTTTCTTTTGAAGTTTTGGGACTTAATTTTTGTTGAGGTTGACAGGACTCTTCCGAAGTTCGGCAAGTTTGAAGTGACTGATGAAAACATCGATAGGGAGTTGTAAATAATCCAAAAATAAATTGCGTATTAAGAAAATCAGCTATAAATCAATTAGGAGGTTTCTACTTGTAGATCTCCAATGCTTGTAAAATAATTTGCAATAAACCTCATAGGATGTTATTTTGGTATTGGATGGATCGAGTTTATCACATTAAAGGATAATTTTAAGTCGAGAACTGTTTGTATATATGAGAATTATTTTATAACATTGTTGCGTTGTCATTTATTATTTTTATTTATAAAATTTAATTTTGCATTTCAGCTTATGTCGAATCTAATGGCATCGAAGGAATGCATCGAAGACAGTTCTTCTGCCAATGCTTTAACGCCAAAGAGCGAAACCAGCCATTGAAATATTTTTTTTTTACATATTTAAAACAAAAAATGTTCATGTAGAGATATTTATATTTAAGGTATATATCATTTTGTGTTTCTATTTTATTCCATTTTATTGTTTTTTTTTTCAAATAATTCTGGTCCACGTTGTAGAGAACGCTCTGTTGTCGCATCAAATGTATCTATGTTATTGCGACGTTCATTCTAGTAAATTTGATTATGCTATGTTCAATTTTTGGTGTATGATTGTAATTTAGGCTTTTTTTTAATGCGAATATGTGCATATGCATATGTCAGCGATGTAAACTGCAGTTCTGCGGTTTTTGGTCGAGTCGCGACGATTCAACGACGACGATATATTATTTTAAAAAAATAGATTCGATATTATACCATTTTTTTTTTTTGTTTATTATTTATAATACATGAACTGATTTGGATTTAAATGATTTATTTTTTCGACCAAAAACCACGGATTGTAATACTAACGCCATTGTTTTACATTATGTAACGGTTAAGTTAAAACGAGACTTCATTCATATATCATTTCATGACTCATGACAAGAATATTATATTTGTGCAGCATGGTTTAACGTTCGATATATTTTTTTTTTTATTATTAAACTATTATCTAATACGTGCGGTATACGATCGTAACATCTTCTAAGATACTCGCACTCGAATTTAAATTATAAATAATAATCGTTTACGTTCTGTATATTCTGTTAATTTGTAGGGCAGCTTTTCCGATGTGCTTATTATTTGTATATATATATATATTTTTATTATCCGGAAACTGTTTCGTCAGTCCCGCGTTATAAAAACTACGCAGTTATTTACGTGTTTCATTATATTTTAATTGAATAATGTTTGCGAGTCGGTCGTGAATAATCTCGATGCGAGATTTCGACGTCAACGTCGATTCAATCCAACGTATTTCAATCACTTAATTTGGCAATACTCAACGAAGGCTTGCGTAATTATTTTTTTTTACCATTCTTCGATCGTATTGATTATTTTGTCGTTTAATTGAGCCCTCACTTATGTTTATATATAGTTCTTAAAACAGGTATGGCCCTGTCGTATATATTTTTGCACTAAAATGAGAAAGAACTACGCTTACTCATTTTAGTGCAATCATATGATTGCCGTATTTATTAGCTCGAATGTTATCGAGTCGATTTTTCCTTGAGGAATAATCGATTCGCGTAGCATTTGATCCAGTACGGTGAAAGGAATCTTATTAAAAAAGATTCCGATTGGCCCACCGCGTGCCTTGACCCCGAGCGTTCGGCCTGGAGAGCCGGTCGTCTAACGGCGATCGACCGCAGAATGTCGAATGTGAATATTTATCGACGGCGGAGTGAACATCTCGTGCGATTTTTCAATCGCAGCGTAACACTCCGTCGTTTCTATTCGCTCGAGATTTTTCCCGCGTGCGGGAAAGTCTCGGCATTATTAAGGATATTATCACGTTTGTGTATTTACGTTTCGTTTTCGGACATGATTATTATGAAAATTTGTATTGTTTCGCATTTTAATCGTCGCCGTAGAAATGTAAATTATTTTAATTCGCTCTGCGTCGCGTATCATTCCCGTCTGTATGAAGATGCCCCTGTCCCGTAACCGCATCCAATATTAATAATAATAAACTCGGTATTTCTACGGCCACGACTTGTATTATTATTTTATTTAATCGTTTAGTGTTTATGTATATATTGTTGTAACCGGCGGATGGAATATGCCGACCTGGTCGGGGGCGAGCTCCTCACCCTCGTCCGTGATATTAATAAATATGCAATTATTTATTTTATGATAAATCATAATCACAAATATAATATATACGTAATTAGGGGTGACGCAATTATTAAATGGGCTTTCTCCGAATATTTTTTATCACATACACAGTAAAACTCTGCTCTCCGTTCATGATAGTTTTTTAGTGTTAGTTAATGTTCTACGATCTAAATAGGTATTAATCTGAAAGTCTGGCGAAGACGGAGGATGCAAAAGTACTACTTGACACGTATCGGATAAATTTTTCTGTACACAGTCCAACCACCTCAGCCCTGGTCTCCCTTTCCTCCGTGGACAGGAAGGCTTGTTAACCATAAGTCTTTTCGGCGGCTG
Source organism: Philopotamus ludificatus (assembly GCA_022495035.1). Classification (NCBI taxonomy): domain Eukaryota; kingdom Metazoa; phylum Arthropoda; class Insecta; order Trichoptera; family Philopotamidae; genus Philopotamus; species Philopotamus ludificatus. The sequence goes on along the minus strand of JAGXCT010032998.1, from coordinate 14 downwards.
ATTGTCCCGTATCC
>JAGXCT010032997.1:0-16047 GCA_022495035.1 Philopotamus ludificatus | reverse complement strand
CTGGACACGATTTGTTTGCGCATGTACGCGATGCGCCCCGCACTGAAAGGGTTAATAAAGACTTCTGAAACGTTTTTTTTTATTTTGGAGTATAGGAAGTGTTACGTAGGGTGTAATGGGTTCGGATTAATCTTAAGGTAGACACAACTGGATACAAATTCTTTATTGATTACCAAATACATCGGCGGAATCGGCAGAGCCGACCCGGGGATTACAGATTAACATAGGAATTACAAAAATCGAAGAGTACAGGATATTTACTCGACTAAAAGTCCGTCCTTACATGGCTATAAGTCTCGAACTAACTTCTAATTTCTAAATAATCATTGACCTTTAATGTCCGCAATTGAGAAAAAGAATTAAAAACAATAATATTCGTTTTTCTCTCTCGCATCCGGTACGATGTGCTAAGTGCGAGTAAAACGTATACTAGTGATGCGTGCCGCGAGAATTTAGCGGTCTGTTTATCGGCGGCGGGACATCAAATTATGAAGCATATCATAAATAACTGTTTTTATTCTTGGATTAGTCCATTTTTTTTTTAAATAAATATATTAATGAAGAATTTATCGATATATTGACTTGAAATGCTTGGGATCTATTTTTCATTATAAATAGACCCCCTTCGGACGACGCGGCTAGTTTTGAGCCGCCGTGACGAATCGGTAGTCAGAAGTCGAAATCCACTTATAGTATTTCGATACAAAATCGCAGAGTTTTTACCTCCTTTGACTTGATCTATGGACATGGGTCGATCGAATCACTTGACTTAATAAATCCCAAGGTCCCATTATAACACGTATTGTGTCGGGTACATTTAAAAAAATGCCCAGTTGGCCATTATATGAATTTAATTGTATCCATGTATTTATTTATGTATAAGGGATGATAAAAGATAGTTTATTTAAAATTTAAAAACTTATATAGAACCTTGTTTATGGTGCCAGTCACCGGTGACTGACGCGGCGTGTGGTAATACTACACATACAATTTATATTTTTCATGAAACAAAATATATCACTCGATGAAACGTTTAAAGTCCTAGAAATTTTCCCAAATTCTAGATTGTTTTAGCACTAACAAAGTTTTTAGTTCTTTTTCAAACCTAAAAACCACGTGTAAATATCTATCTATTCTACCACGTATTATTTTATAAAGATATAAAAATGTTTTGTAATTTATCTCATTTTTTTAAAATAATTATTAATGGTAAAAATCAATGTCAGGCACCGGTGACTGACACGCCACGATATGTGGCAAGACGTAGTATAGCAAACACTTAAAAAGGCGAGCACCTTCTAGAAACATTTGGGTTAATGGTCCTCATAAACCCAAATGTACAACGATTTTCCCGTGTTTCCCGATGTTATGCATATCAAGGAATTATAATTTTTTTCCATACATAAAATTTTGACTGCTAATAATAAACAAAGCATCCAATATGGCTACTAATGTCAAGATACGCCAGCGACTAGTGTATCAACACAACAAAAAAATATATTTCCATATATTTTTCTCATATTTCTGTTGAAAATGCAATATATGTCTCTGCAATGCATCTGTGTTTGTTTGAAAATATTCTTCAGTGAGTTATCAGTTGTGCAAACATGGTCCCAAGTGTACAAGGGATCACCAAGTTTAATTACGTTTCACTCTTGGATGTATGTGGGATGTGTTAATGTCCCTGTTCCCGCACATACATCACCACCAGGTCTTTAGCGAGTAGACTTATCCTCCTGCTCCAGGAAGAACGACCCGTGTGAATTATTTCCTAGGCCGCATCCACCTCTCTCACACCCAAAGGAATTTCTGAATTAAATTTAGATTAACCCATAGCTAAATTCCTTCAAAAACTTTATTTAATTGATTGTATTGGTGACGTACTCATCGCGATCCCTGGTATGTATTAATGAATATTATTTTTTCATTAATGATAATATATCTCGAGATAAATAAAAGAATCATTAAATATTGATTCACAATTCAATAATTGATAAAAATCTCTTCGTAGACTTATCTAAAAAATAATCAGTGATCAAAACATATAAATTGCATTTGATATGGTTTCCTAAATTATAGCCTTGGATTAATATAATCTAACAATTATTTATTCAAGAGATAACAATTGGTTATTGAAATATACAATTACATTATCAGATGACCTCAATTTTCTTTTAAATGTCGTTTAATATTGCAGACTTTTACAGGCAGATACAATTAGGGATCTGAAAGAAATCGCGTATTTTGTAACCTAGTGTATTTTTTTTGCGTAAAACTATTGTTTAGCATTATTTATGAGTACTAAAATTTATATTATTATTAAGGATAAAATATCGAAACCAGAAATAGACGAAGGACACATTGTATGCTAAAAGATGTACCTAAATCTGGAGGACCATCTAAATTTAATGATGATATATTGAGATCCCTGGTCGAGGCAGATCCTCGATTAACCATTGAGGGATTATCGCTGAGACTCAATATCCCAAGTCCTCTGTATAGTCACATTACAACGCATCGGTAAAACAAATAGAATCGGAATTTGGACACCACACGTATACACACGATAACAAAAAAGAATCGGAGTAATATATGCAATTCTTTGTTGTCGAGACAAAGAATTCGACCACCAAAGTGTAACTGGAGATAAGGAATGGATCGTTTATGATAACATTACTCGAAAATCAGACTTTCTCATAATCAAACCCCAATTCCGACCTTCTAAGCTTGGTTTAACACTGTAAAAGGTTCTTTTGTGCATTTTGTGGAATGTAAGAGGAATTATTCGTTACGAAACCAGTTAAACAACTATTACAAATGTTTACTGTCAACAAATGAAAAGATTAAACATGACAATAAAATATTTGTTTAATAGATAGGGAATAATTTTTCACCACGATAATGGAATTAAATTGTGTAGCCTTCAAATTCCCCTGAACTTGCTCCTTCCGATTACTTTCTCTTCAAACCAGCGGTGGTGCACACTTTAACCTATGGGGATCTATTTCAAGATTTTTTCTTAATATAAATCCTATATATCACAAACATTTAGATTTATCTAAAAAAGTCTAAAGAATAAATATTATAAATTATCATTGACCTTTATTGTCCGCAATTGCGAAAAAACAATAATATTCGTTTCTGTTGCCATGCGCGCGATGTTTTTTCTCGTTCGCATCCGGTACGATGTGCCAAGTGCGTGTAAAATGTATGCTAGTGACACGTGCCGCGAATTTGGCGGTCGGTCTACCGCCGGCGGGAGATATCGTGTCATTTACGCATCATATAGATTAGTAGAAAAAACCAAAACATCGACCAAATTATGAAGCTTATCATAAATAACTGCTTTTATTCTTGGAATAATCCATTTTTTTTTTTAAAAAGTAAAGATATTAATACATAGCCTACGGGGGACGTGGATTCCACGCCAAAAGCGTATTTGTGTATGTCCGGGGCGCGCATAACACACGTTAGCCGACACTTCGCGTTTGATCGGCTGTAACTTATACAACAGTCTTTTTTAAATATTTTTTTTGGTCAAATACTTCAGACCTTGAGGAGAATTTCGACAAAAGTGGCTAGTGCATATAAAACCATTCATTGATTTTTTTGTTCTAAAAGACGACTTTTCACCAAATTTCGGCGAATGCGCCCCAGTGCAAGTTTGACCGCGATTCGCCCCGTAGGCAATGTGTTAATAAAGAATCAATATCTTGACTTAAATGCTTGGGGTCTATTTTCCATTAAAAATATACCCCCTTCGACGACAAAAAATTTGTTGACAGTTTCCAATAATGATGGAAATTATAGTCCTCCTTATATTATAAGACGGGGTATCGCGTTGTCGGGGGTTCGTAATTCATACGAAATTGAACGTTGCGTATTTTCTTCGCATATTTCTAACGATATCTTTATATGTAATTGAAAAACAAATTATTTTCGTGATATTTCAACATAATATGCGGATTTTAATTGTTTTATTTTTTTAATTTAAGCATTTACATCGTTCATGTAAATGCTTAATTTTTTTTTTGTTCTCGTGTCGCGTACAATTTTCCTCGACTTTTCTTTTGTGGGACGAATAATGGAATTTTTAAATAAAAAAAAAAGGTTCAGCAATTTTACTTAGTCACTGTGTTTAACGACATCAATGGTTCTTGGGACCGAAAATAATTATTTTCGTTATACTCTTTCGAATAACAATTAAACGCAAAGAATATATTCGTGGATTTTGCGTGGAAAAAATATCAATTTTCTATTTGGCGGGTGTGGCAGGACGGTTTACTTTTGGCGGGGGTCACGACCTTGTCGAGTAATTAACAAAATAATCATTGTCGTCCTATTCGCACACGTTTTTACTTAAGAGGCACTCCTTTGTTTGTCACCTCAGATTACGTGCTAACGCCATAAAAGTTTACGGTTGACATGGCACTTTTTTTTCTATATGCCGAAAGTTTCGCAGATATATCAATTTGAGTTATACACACATATCCAAACAAATTGAATCGGAGGGTCAATCGCTGAGGGAATTGAGTTTCCGTCCTGCAGGAAACTAATCTGCAGATTTAATCTAAGAGAATGTCATGGCTTTAGTGTCCCGGGGACATGGTCAAACACCGCAGGATCTCGTCCCCCGTGAAACGCTGATAAATTGTATTTACATGAAATTACAGACCAATTACATTAGTTTACTCTTGGCAAATTGGGTATTTTATGGGATTGTGCCCGGGATGGGAGCGGGCACATCCATGGGGATTGTTACATCGCCGCCGTCCATCAATAAACACAGCGCACCGGTGTGTTTATTCAGTTAATAATTGATAGAGCCACCCGGATGACTGGTGTTATTGCGAAATTAATTCGAATTCGCTTCAAATTAATGCGCAAAACTTTCCATATTGAAAATTCAAGTTCACCATTGACCACGTGACCATTCAGCGGTACGCAGAAATACTATTGAAATGTGAAAAACCCGCGTTTGACACGCACGAATACGTAAAAGGCCTTCATAGTAAATAGCGCGTATGTCGTTAGGTATCATGGGCAAAGGCATAACGACCTTAATCGACGCGTGTGACACGTCGTGAATACGCATTGTTACATGCTATTTTAAAAAAAAACATTTTTATTACTAAAACTTTATAATAACTGCGTATCACGTTTAAATTGGCCAACTGCATTGCCGATTCTATGAATCATACATACTATGTAGAATATTATGAAAAGAACGATAACGAATCTTGCATGTTTGAGGCTAGTTTGTGTCCTTACCATGGCGAAGGGAGTATCTCGTGTTCGCAATTGTTTCTACCTATGTATAAGATATCTATTTCAAAAACTGATGAAAAATACATAAGACGTGTGCTATTTTATTTTACCAGGAGAGTTTTCAAAATTAAATACAGTAAACCTCCCTATAACGTACACTCCTATAACGTTTGCGGTGATTTTTTCCTATAACGTATTTTTTTAGAACGCTAATTAGAATTTTTCATCATATGCTAACGCATTTTATAAAAATGAACTAATAAAATGTCGCGTTGATCTTCTCTGCACGCAAGTTGTGGGAAGATTACATCAGTCATGAGTTGTCATTTGCGCTGGTTAACACGTAAAAATGTAAAAAAAAGAAAAATGAAAATGTTTGATTTACTGAAATTGACCTTAACCCCCTATAACGTTCCCCCTATAACGTGGTACCTATCTTGACGTTATAAGGGGCTTACTGTAATGACCTAAGGCGGGGTTTCCCAAACTTTTTCTGCCACACTTTGCAAATTCAGATATTTTAATGGAACACATTATTCATATTAGCAAAAATAAAAAAATAATTGTTATTAAAACACTAATTTTTAAATTATATTACATACAAATATGAGTAAATTAAGCTCGTAACGACGTTGATGATTTTGAGTACTCGAAACGCAAATCTTCCTGATACCAATTTTGGCGATTTGAATTATTGAACCTGGCGTCGAGTCTGTTCCTATATTTTGACTTCGTTGCAGTATACTAAGAAAATCCTGTCACATTGGAATATTCTTCTGACATACTCCCCCAGAAATCATCTTTTTGCAGATCTTTGTAATTTTGTTTAAAATCAGAGTCACTAATTAAATCGATTAGATTTTTATAATCACTTGAACTTAAGCTCACTGGTTTAGTTATCACTTTATGAGCCGCAAGGCTTTACATCAAACCCAGCCTGGGGGCGCCTGGTTGGTTTCATGTAATGATAATCCAAGCTAACATGCACGTGTATCCATCTGTGGTCAAATAGTAGAATTACATAGTGTATCGTTTCCAGAAAAAAAAAAATGCCAAGTGGGGGTATGGCTCCCAAGCCAAAAGGCGTGAACGGTTCATAACGCTTGGCTTCAAAATCACGCCTTTTGGCGTGAACGGGTCATAAAGTGTTAATATTAAATTCATTTAAACATTCATGTAAGGAAGGAAAACTATTAAAATTATTAGATTTATTTAATAAAATTAGGGTTTTTTATTACTATTATAGATGCAATTTTATCGTTGTATTCAAATTTTGCCCTAGATTATTTTGGATTTTCATATAGACCAATAACTCGCTTCGAAGTTAATAAATTCCTAATAATGTTTTCCTCTGGATAGCCATCCCACTTGAGTATATGATAAAAAACTTTATGTTTACTACTCATTTCATCGCACAAAATTTTAAATAATCTGGATTTTAAATTTCAGTGAAACATCAAGATGCTTATATGTCTTAGAGTGTATTTTTGCGGAACACCTATTCAGGTCTCGCGGAAATATTGCAAAAACTCTAATCTTTATTGTACAGTCATGAGTTTAGTCATTTAAAGCGCATCGGAGAATCTAATAAAATTAATTTTAGATACCGTATGCTTCATCCTATGATAACAGAGATAAGCGAACAAATATGTGCACTTCTTTACAGAGTTAACTTGGAAGGTTCTACGGTTTCTCGAATACCTCTTTTAACATAAATCTTACATGTCACAAACTTTTTGTATTTGTCTCAAAAAAGTCCAAAGGACAAATGTTGAAAATTATCATTGACAACGATATTCTCTTCTGTTGCCACGGGCGCGATGGTTTTTCTTGCTCGCATCCGGTAAGATGTACCAAGTGCGAGTGAAACGTACTAATGACACGTGCCGCGGGAACTCAGCGATCGGTAGTTGGTGTGTCCTGAGTCTGCGGCGATACATTGCCAAGTGTGGGTGTGTGGCATTTACGCTTTATTTGATTAGTAGAAAAATCTAAAATATCTTCATTTTGGTTTAGACGCTTTAAATCGGGTGACGGAAAATTCCAGGATGCACCCCTAAATGAAACAAAATTGAGTAATTTCTAAAAATGAATAATATTGAAAAATACAATTAAAATTGTATTAAACACCCAATTTTTTTAATAGAATCAGTTTTCGGCAATTTTAGGAATCTGTTAAAATAAATGGAAGCACCATGGGGGTCACCGGCGACCTCCACTATGAATAATCCATTGCACAGCATTTATATTATAAATACATTAATGTGATATTCGAGCCAATTCGAGGACGCATTTCCATCAGATTCCTTCATACACTTGTGCCACAAGGTTTTCTTATTTCCACAACAATTCTGAAACGCAATTTTAGGAATGCCATATAACTCCTTCAGCGATTCTGTGTTTATCTTTTCGATTTTGGCAAGACGTTGTCCTTTAATGGTTTTTTCTATCTTGTCCAGCGAATACGGAGGCTTTAGCATCATAATAGTGCTGTTTTTGACTAACAATTCTTTCAAATTTTATATGCAAATAAAATACGTAAATACGTAAAACCTTTTCGATAGCTAATAGAGTAAGCATTAGTTATGACTATCAATGACAAGATAAGCCAAGGTCAAGTGTATCAATAGAACACCAAAAATGTGATAATTTGTCTTATTATACAGCCCGCGAAATTAAAAAATTCCACATACATTTATTATAAAACTGTTTATATAAATGAGCAGTGGACGACGAGGAAAACTATGGAAGAGGTGGTTTAATAGTGTAAGCCGGCGATACAATGCTAGTAATCTAAAGAAATAGCTGACCTAATTCGGCAAGTAGAGCCAGAGATTAGAAATGGTAGATAAGTACGTATATACGGTCTCCGCGATCCTCTAAAACTTGGATAATGAGATTAAAATAAGGATCCTCCTCGTGATAAAGGTCGCCGTGATTGGACACACCGATCAAAAGTTGCGAGAACTGATGCATTACATTACTAAAATAAGTAGTTAGTTCTTCTCGAATGCTTTTGAGATTCTGATAATTATTTTATACACAATAGTGTGTCACAATTAGTCCGTTTTTTCTATTTTTTTGTCTAATTTAGTACATTTTTCAGTTAAAAACGTCATTGTATGTTTTTACTGATGGGTTTTCTGGATTTTTTGTATATATTTATATACAAAACGTTTTCAATTGGGTTCACATCTGGAAAATGTTCAAGCCAGGAAAAATATAGAGACGTTTATCGTCTTTCCAGGAAGTCGTTTTTACGAAACTTATGGCGCGAATAGATTTTTTCAACAGTGTTGTCAAACAATGGCATAAGTCCATCTTATAAAACAGCAATACATTTTTCGATATTTAAAATTCCATCACAGATCTTCCGCCATGCCAAATTGCACCCCGAACCATCACACTTATTCCTCCTAATTTCATGGTACTTTCGAAAAAAATATCCTCTAATTGGTCTGCAGAACGCCTCCACACCCATACTCGTCAACTATAACTAAATTGGCAGTATCGGCTTTCCTCAGAAATAATACGTGTTTCTTAAAGTCGTCAATTATAGCTTTGAACAGTTGGGCTCAATCGTCTCGGCATTGTTTCTGGAACTTAGACAATAGAGATTTTTTTTGTAACTCTTTGGTGCAGTCCAACACTATGGAGATACTTTTGCTCTGTTTTTTGTGTCACCATCCACTGTTTGTACAACTAATCTTTTTTTTCTCTCCGGGAGTCCAGTCCATCTCAAGTGTCTCTGGTATTCAGGACCTTTCAGAAATGCAACTGATTATCATCATCATCATAAACGCAACAGCCCTATTGTAGAGCCCTGGTCCCATCCAAAACCCTTCTCCATTTTATCCGATCTGCCGCTACGTCACTCCATCTTCCGCCTTGGCCATAAGCCTTTTTGGTGGCTGACTGTCTTTTGTCAAAGCTCAACAATCAGACCCATATGTTAGGACGGGCCTGATGAGAGTCATGTAAAGCTTGACTTCAGTCTTCTTTGCGAGGAATCTAGACCATATATGCTGTTGAAGTCCAAAGTAGCCCAACCACCTCAGCTTTGGTCTTTGGTTCCTCCGGGGAAAGGAAGTCTTGTTGACCATAAGCCTTTTCGGCAGCTGACTGTCCCATATTCTTGACACACATGATCGACCCACCGGAATCTGGCCACTCTGACGCAGCTGTGACCGGTATATCCTTATACAGTTGGTACATCTCCTCGTTGCTCAGGATACTCCATTCCTCATCCGATACGGCTCCAAATGTTCGTCTCAGAAATCTCATCTCCAGGATATCCAGTTCTTCAACTTGCTCAAAGATCAACATTCAGATCTGTATGTTAGGACGGGCCAGATGAGGGTTTTGTAGAGCTTGACTTTGGTCTTCTTTTAGAGAAATCTTGTCCGTAGATGATTTTGAAGTCTAAGGTAGCATAGGTTTGCCCGCATGATTCTTCTTCGTACTTCAAAATTGGTTTCATTGTTATTCGCAATAAGTGACCCAAGGTATTTAAATTCCTGGACGGCCTCAAAGCTGTTCTCTTCGACTCTCAGGGGTTCAAGGATTCGTCTTTGGCACTTGGGCATGTATTTTTTTATTGTATTTCTGGCTACAATGTCTATGTCATGGGTAAGTAACCTTTTTTTACAACGGGCCAGTTACAAATTTAAAAATGTGCGGGCCGCATATAAGAAACTTACAAACACTTAGTGCTGAACTCAACTTATCTCATTATAAACAAAATAAACCTAGTATAAAAAAATACAGAATAAAACACTCATTAATAGAAATCACTGTCATACATGAAGCTTGATAGCTCATCATCAATCAATCAAAACCGATATGATGCTATCAGTCTAAATTGTCTTAGAAAAAAGTGTGAAATGGTATAAGAAATTGCATTTCACATTTTTTGATTTATATTTTTTTAAACACATACGATGTACAGGAATATAACAAAAAAATATCGCTTTCAGAATTTCAACTAAATGTAATAAAGGAATCTTAGAAAAAAATATAAGATTGTCTCCGAAGATATAAATACTCAAATTGTTCGTCAGGTTTCGTTTTTTTTTCGCGTACAATATCAACTGAATTATCAAAACATATGCCGAGTTGGCAATCACAGGTAAATCTTCAAAATCCATAGACAATGTGACGTTCCCATTCCACCCAAATCTCAAAAAAATGAGGAGTAATCACGTTACTTTTGCCCATCGTGCAATGTGACATTGTGTGTAGCACCATGCTTTGAAATTTACCACACACCAGGCAGTTTTTAGATTATGTTTATGTTGTACAAATATACTGTGTTGATCTCTTTTTTTTATATATATTATTTTATAAATGACTGATTTGAATAATACCATTCCATAGTTCTAATTTGCTTAGTCCAATGTATATTGTTTATTATTTTATTCATAACACATTTTTACTATTGTGTATTTTTTAATATACTTTTTTTAATAATTAGTATGTACTTTTATATGTATACTCTGTACATACTTTTTTAATAATACATGTTTATTATTTATATTTATTTTTATAAATATTAATGTGCATCCCTGTAAAATATTAGTAAGAATGCTTCTGCTTTCTTGCAAGCAATAACATAAGATTGATGACATTCAATGGTGTTGTCATCTCAGATTGGATAATATGTTCTTTTCATATATACAAAATTATTTACGGCACCCTATACTCTTTTGGTAATAAAATGTATATTTACAGTTTGATATAGAAATACTTTGTCTTCAAACAGAAATTGTATCACTAATATAAAAAAAAATGCATACACATGTGCACTAATAATGAACATCGCCTGCAATAAGCCCGGTTGATGTTACGGTAATTCGATATATTCGAGTACAAAAAATAGTCGCACGTCTCAAGAATGGTTCAGCACCCACTTGAGTGTGACGTAGTATTGAACATAATATGGGGAACAGGACGCGGGGGGGGCGACGCGGTCAATCGGCCGGACGCGGATCTCTGTTGAGCAATTGATTTTTTTGTTCGATTTATTATTACGAAATTAAGCGAATCGAGTTTATATTTTTTTGGTCGAGATGGAAGAACATATCTAATCCAACATGTTTGCATAAAATCTCGTATAGGTAAATGGTCTAATATAGCGTAAACGGTGAATACAAATTTACCTCGCCAAAAAAATAATTTGGTTCAAAACGGCGCCGCACTCAGATGCAGAATCGTTGTTAGACCCGCCGCATTGAAAGGGTTAAAGTCGTCAATTATAGTTTTGAACAGTTGGGCTCAATCGTCTCGGCATTGTTTCTGGAACTTAGACAATAGAGGTTTTTTTTGCAACTCTTTGGTGCTGTCCAACACTATGGAGATACCTTTGCTTTGTTTTTTGTGTCACCATCCACTGTTTGCACAACTAATCTTTTTTTTTCTATCCGGGAGTCTAGTCCATCCCATCTTTGATTATGCCGCGCTCGAAATGCCCGATAATTCGGTTCTGTGTGGAGTTGTTAATCTCAAGTGTCTGTGGTATCCAGGACCTTTCAGAAATGCAACTGATTATCATCATCATTATCATCATAAACGCAACAGCCCTATTGTAGAGCCCTGGTCCCATCCAAAACCCTTCTCCATTTTATCCGATCTGCCGCTTCGTCGCTCCCTCTTCCGTTAAGTTTCAATGATGCAGCGTCCTTCTGTACAAAGTCCAACCATCTCAGTCTTCCTTTCCTCCGGGGACAGGTAGGCTTGTTAACCATAAGCCTTTTCGGCGGCTGACTGTCCCGCATCCTTGACACTGAAGTCTGGCCACTCTGACGACAGCTGTGACCGGTCTCAAAAATCTCATCTCCAGGATATCCAGTTATCGTTCATCTTGTTTTGTCAAAGCTAACCATTCAGATATGTATGTTAGGACAGGCCTGATGAGGGACTTGTAGAGCTTGACTTTGGTCTTCTTTGAGAGGAATCTCGACCGTAGATGCTTTTGAAGTCCAAAGTAGTAGCATGCGGTTTGTCCGCATGGTTCCTCTACGTACATCCAAATTGGTTTCATTGTTATTCGCAATAAGTGACCCGAGGTATTTAAATTCCTGGACGGCCTCGAAGCTTTTCTCTTCGACTCTCAGGGGTTCAAGGATTCGTCTTTGGCATATGGACATGTATTTTATTGTATTTCTGGCTACAATATCTATGCCAGGGGTGATTAACCATTTTTTACAACGGCTAGTAACAAAATAAACCTAGTATAAAAAAATACAGAATAAAACACTCATTAATAGAAATACTATACTAATATAAAAGCGCGAAAGATATATGTGGAAAAAAAATATCTAACCGATCCTTCACAGGGCTCGAAACCTACCGCGTCGTCCGAAGGGAGTCTATTTATAAGGGAAAATAGACCCCAAGTAATTCAACTCTATATATTAATGAATTAATTATCTTGACATTGTTTTAAAAAAATGGATTATTATAAGAATAAAAATAGTTACAGACGATACGCTTCATATTTTGATCAATATTTTGGATTTTTTTAACTAATCAATATGACGCGTAAATGACACGCGCACTCGACGATGTCCCGCCGCACACTGAGCAGAGATCGACCGCTAAATTCTCGTGGCACGTGTCACTATTATACGGTTCACTGGCACTTGACTCATCGTTAAGGATGGAGCGAGAAAAATCATCGCGCCATCCAATCATTGTTTTTTGTATAAAAATAATTATTTGAGAATTTTTTTTAAAAAATCCCAAATAAACCCATCGGGACGGCTAGGTTAATGACAACGTTGGTATTGCTTCTTTGCCATTAATCTAACCGTACATCATTTAATCTCGTACAATCATCGCTTTCATTCAAAAGGGTCGCAAGAAAAAGTTTGGCGGGCCGCATGCGGCCCTTGTGCCGCGGGTTACTCACCCCTGGTCTATGTCGTCCGCATAGGCAAGAGGCTGCACCGATTTGTTCAGAATGGTGCCAGATGTTTCCACGCCGGAGTCTCTTATTACACATGCGAGTGCTATGTTAAACGCCAAACATGCTAGAGCGTCACATTGTCTAATGCAACTGATTATTAATTCTAAATTCTGAACAAGGGTCTTGGCTTCCTAAAACAATTGTTCCTGGGCTACCTAAAACAACTGCTGTGTTAGTGTTGGAGCAGCCAGATACAATTAAAGTCACATAGTTGCTCTTAAATTAAAAATAAGAAGAAAAAATACTAATTGCCGAAAATAAAATGTTTATTCGTTTCCGGCGTACTAGTGAATATATTGCTGAAAACTTCGAAGCGTTTCACGTACATTACCAGAGTGTCGCAACGCCCGAAATTATTTTATTGTAAATAATTCATATCGTTTATAACGGCGCAAAGTTTAAGGCATATTTTACAATTATTATTATATTTGTATTTATTGTAGCAATGATACTCGAGAGACTCAAAATACACAATCTGCGAAACGCGTTGTAATTCAATTATTGCGCCAAGAGACGGGAGTTTTCCTAATTTTCGTACTGCGGACGTTTTATTTCATCCCGGAATTATTTATGTGTTCTGGCTTTTATTTGCGGCCGTACGGAATAATTAAATACGATGCGGTCTATATAGATTTCTTATGTTGTTTTGACATTGCCGAAATCAGAACTCGATCATATGGCTGCGATATTAATTATGTTTTTGTTTGAATTCTTTCATGAAAGTGTCAAAACATCACTTGGAAATAATGGGATATGGCCGGAGTGATATGAACAAATTTATTTGGTTTTCTTTCACGCAGATCGTATCGTCTTTTTTTGGCTATGCCCGATGTAGAGTGCCAAAAGTGGTCAGCAAAATTTATAATCTAAACGGACCATCTCATGTATTCTTTGGAAATGTCATTAATATTAGAGCGCGGAGGAATGAAAATCCGCCATTTCTTCGGCGCCATATCGATGCTTTCATCCATTAGAGCGGAGAGCCGTCCATAGATATTTATTTTCGGACGCCCTACCCCGCATAAGCCCACCGGTGATATTTCATCGTTTTGTTTTATCTGAGCGATTTGTCATGCCTTGTCGGAAATCAGCATGATTGAAATTTGGCGGGAAAGCGTCCCTGAATTATTTATGCGCATATTCCCTAGACGCCATATTTCATCCTTCCCCACCTTGAGATAATTTAATTTTGGTACTGCAGCCTAATGCATATGCCGGAATAATTCCCGATGCATTCGATGATCTAATATCCGTGTTCTTATTTTATTATGATCCATTTTAATTCGCAATTTATTTGCGATTTAAAAGTCACGAATCACGCACACGACGTAATGGCCACTTTCACAAATATTTTTCGTGTAAAAACTGTGTGCTTTCTCAAGACATTTGCTAAAACTTTTTTTAAAATAAAACTATAGATGACAACGTTGAATAAATTCCTGTTTTTTACTCTCAATAAATTACACCGGGCTTGAAGTTTCTTATGATAAAGTTTCGGTCGGAATATATGGTTGTATCGTTGGATATTTTAAATAAAATATCATATGAAATGATTTATTGGTAGATTACACTTTGGAAAGAGTTCGTAGCTAATTTTTTTTTGCAATTTTTTAAATTTTATTACCGAAGGTTGTACGAGAAGATTTATTCAATTTTTAATTATATTAATATTAATGGCGGATTGAAATGATGAAAATCGTTGAATTTCCGTGAGAGAGACGACTCGATGTTTAATAAAAAAAAGTTTTAAAGATTTACGATTAAAAGTTTTAGTTACACGGTCTTAATTTTAATTTGAGTCGAGAGAGATGACCCGAAAATTTATTCTAATATCCAAAGATGGTTTACGGATTATTTATTCATCCGTATTTTTTATTATATGATTATTATTTGTGTTGCCATTATTTGATAATTGATTCGTTTTCTTGAAAGAAAATCAGATTTTCATATATTTAAAATAACCGTTTGACGAAAATCATTTTATTAAATTTCCCAACATGGAATATTAAATTGTTCTGTATTATTTCGATTTATAATAACGGCTGATATAACCGCAGTTGAGCGGTTATATTATTTCCAATGAAATTGGATGGCCTAGTACAATGAGCAGTGCTGAAAGAGCCTCTATTAATGAATTATACTGAAATTCGCATTGCAAATTTCTGTAAACCGAGAGTTCTATAACTTAGTTTGTTTTTTTGAATACATATATAACATTCATTGATGTATATTGCATATAATTTGCTTTACAACGACCATAGATAACATCTATATATTAGGAAAAAAAATCGTAGTAATTAAAAAGGATGTAATATCGAGGAAAAGCGAAAAAATCGTTAACATATGAGAATATGTTTCTAGAAGGATCTCGCCCTTTAAAGTATTTGCTTTACTACGTCTTTACTACGATCCAAATGTATTTCCATTCGAATCCAGAACACCTCGTGTTACACTAAACTTTTCTAGAGCGCTGAGATAAGGATCACGCTATAGGAACCCGCCATATAGAAGCTGCAAGCGTTATAGGAGGGTTGACTGTACAATTTTAAAACCTTTTTTTATTTAATATTGTAACTAAGACACTCTGCAATATCTGAGCAAGGGTTAAGGTTTAGTTTTATGAAGACAGTTATTGATCAAAAACGATATATAACAGGGGTGAGCAACCCGCCACACTTTCTCGTGCGGCCGTTCGAAGGTTTGCCATTTTATCTTTTAAAATTCTAGTATTTAGTTAATAAAAATGGTATTTCTATTAACCTAGCCGTGTAGAAAGGGACCGCAATTTTGATTTTTCTCGAATAATTCTTTTA
>JAGXCT010032996.1:0-16835 GCA_022495035.1 Philopotamus ludificatus | reverse complement strand
AAAAAAATAAATAAAAAAATATAATGTAAAAATAAAGATTATAACATTATTACGTTAGTGTGAGAGTTACTTTTTAAGACGAAATATTGTTTTATAAATTACTAATTTGATTTTGAACCAATAAACTAAATAATTTTCATAAAAATGGAGTATGAAGTGTGCAACACGACCGGAATCTTCAGCAAAGTTGTCTCTGGTGCTATATAGTGTGCTCTGATCGATCCAAACAGATATCTACCTGACAGATTTGCGCAATTAATTCTCGATGGTACCTAAAATTAAATAGTAAGAGAGTAGTTAATAGATTAGATTTTAATATTATTGGAGCTAGAACGGCTGGATGTATGTTGGCGAATAGATTATCTGAAAATCTTGCATGTAGAAGCCGGAGAGGATCCACCTTCTGACAGTGATGTAATATATTGAACTATTTAGTCATTCCTCGTGTAATGTCATTTTCATGTATGTATTAATGTTACTCGGCATGAATAGTTTTATTCAAATAAATTCAGACTTGCAAAAAAAGGGGTACTAACTTTAGTTAATCTAATTAATAGCTACAGAAGAGCTCATCTGATACGTCATACTTTACGAGTGTAATAAAAGCAACATTGCAGAAAATGTTGTAAAATGTAAAGATAGTATATAGTGAAAATGTTTAAAATATTTGCAAGTATCAACGATGGTAACGTAAATTTACTTAGTATACCTAAGTATTGCTAGTTAAGGTCGGTGTCAAAATTTGGAAAAATATCAATCTAACTCGGAAGCCATGTCATATTTAATGCAGATATTTACTTTTTTCACCTGAGTCATGAGTCTGTTTAATAGTTGATATAGTATTTTTTTATGCAATTCGGGGTTAGAACTTCTTTTTGTTTAGAGATGAGCTACGGTTTTTCTTTATAATATTCTAGTATTGTACACATTTCTTATCTCGAATACTTAAATCTCTAAGAAACGGATCATATTGCTCTTTTTAGAAATAATCTACGTTTGTTAAGACATTCCGTCTTGTTGCGGTTGCCTTTGATTTTTTCCTATATTTTTTAGATATCTTTAAGTAGTCGACCAGGATACGCCGATGTTGTAAAATAATTCTACTAACTACTAACTTAGCTCAGTTGCGGTTAACTTGCGTTATTTAAATATTATTCATGTAACCATCAAGCCATAACACTGGTTAATTTCTAGAATTATGTTTTTAAATCGATGCTGAAATCTCCTGACATTCAATATGGCATCATAAATAGCACAAATTATTCTCGTGATTTCTTTGTCATTTTTTTCAAGTGCAACTGCATCAGCATGCAATTCCGCATATGCTGTCCTGACTGACACACTTTTCCCATTATCTCTAGACTTGGAAAAAGTATATGTTATCTTAAAACAATATTTAAATTGTATTCTGTAATAAAAAATGTCAAGATACGTCCCACGAGGATGACGAAACAATGATGATTGGTTTTTTAATCGCGTTTTAAAAACATGACTTTAAAATATGGGTACCCATAATATTATTTAACGATGAGAATAAGGCTCTCTCTAAAATTCAACAAAAGGAAACATTTTGAATAAATCTATGACTAAATTACAGGATGCCAAAAGTTTCGGGTAATCAGTTCCATGCCCTCTAAATCACCAATCCGTGTAGTTAAAATTATTGTAGATTACCGCCGAGATCAGTTTGCTTAGTTCTTTAAAATGTTTCTTAACAAATCGCATAAATATTTTTGCTGCGAATTTACGATTCCTTTTCACCGCATAAAAATAGGTTTGTGTGGACTAGGGCTTGCATAGCCGGTTTACCGGTAAATCGCTAAAAACGCACCATCGGAAAGTATCGGTAAATTTGGAAATTTATCGGTAATTACCGGAAATGATTTTATCGCGAATTAAGAGCAGACACAGGCATATTATCACAGTAGAGAGATTGCAAAACTCGGTGGAATTTCTTACTGAAAATGCAGGAACGATTTTGTGAAATTAAAAATCCAATCTTAAAAAGGTTGATTAATCGTGGATAATTATCAATAATATTGAATTTGATAAGATCTCTGACATAATATTGGCATTACCACCGGTAAAAGTAACTGTAGAAGCTCTATGTCGTGAAGAAATCAATCTATATACAGCCGACATAACATTGAAACTTATGTTTGATGAACTGTCTAAAAACAGTTCTTTTTAGCCAAGGAACTTAAGGAAGAGCTAATAGTAAAAATAAAGGAAAGAAGGACGATATATATCGATGTAGTTAATTATCCTAATGATCCTGATACAATAAATGATTTTCACGAATATGGAATATACGATATTCCGAATAAAACTATAATAATGGCGAAAATCTAAAATATAACTACGCATGTATTTTCAAGGGATGATTATTATAAAATTTCTAAACAAAAAGACAGAGAAGAAGATGAGATAGAAATTATCAAAATAGTAACACTTGAAAAGCTTAAATTAGCAATAAATAACAAAAGTATAAAAATAAGGTGGATAAACCAAAAAAAGATATAAACAATGATATTCAGAGAGAAATGTCATATTTTAAACTCGAAAAAAATCGTGGAAAATATTTGAACAATGCATTTCATCAACTGAAGTCTTGCCGACCAACTAGTATTTAATCTTTTTCACGTCTATTTTTTTTTATTTATCGGTAAATAACCGGTAAACTAGTAATGGAAGAAATTATTTACGGTTTATCGGTTTTTGTAATTTGACGGTAAATTGCAAGCCCTTCTTACTATATATTATATATATAAATATCATAAAATTCTTCATCTTCTTCGAGTGCCTTGTTCATTTTTGAACGTGGCTAACTACGGATCATTTTTTTCCATAGCTTTGTAGCGTATAAAAATAATTAATTAATAATTTAGATTTTTTTTACTTATATTCTAAGATATTAATAAAATACAATTAATTTATTTGTATCAAAGAATAGCTCGTAATGATTAAGCGATTTAGCCTTTGATCAAAACAGTGTATATTTTTTTCACCCATCAAATAATCCAAAAAAATAAATAATAATAAAATATGATACATTGTTGATTAAAAAGTTACTGACATTGTTGATTTAAAAGTACCATACAACATTCAGAGGTCATACTATGCTATGCACATTGAAAATTAGACTTTATGCTATACAATCATTATTGTTAAAATATAAATACAATTTATTTATTATGTTTTAATTAAAGTATAAAATTAACTTACAAATATTTAAACAGTTTAATTAAATAGTAATCTAATGTCTTAGTATATAAAAGAAAAGGTTTCAGCCTTATCACTTCAGAGTGCATTAAAATATTGTTCTGATAATTATTTGTTTTTAACGACTACATTAAACACATATTGTTAAGATGGAGACTGGGATGTGTAACACGACTGGATTGTTCAGCTACGTTGCTTCTGGAGCAATGCAGGCTATGATGCTGTATCAGTGCGTCCTGATCGATCCAGGCAGATATACCCCTGACAAAACCGGGGACTTAATTCGCGATGGTAACTATTGTATAGTTTTCCGTGTGTATTTTTAATTTAATATATTTTACGTCCCGATTTTATGTTTAAGGATTTCCAGAGTATGATTTTATTATTGTCGGAGCTGAAACAGCTGGATGTGTTCTTGCGAACAGATTATCGGAAAATCCTAATTGGAAAGTATTGCTTGTAGAACCGGAAGAGGATTCACTTGCTGATAGTGATGTATATATATTTAATAAAATTGCAACGGCAATAAATATGTTAATTAATAAAGTGAATATTTTTTCAGATGCCTGCACTAGCATCGTCTATGGGCTCCATAGGGGAAAAATGTTTTATACCAAGAGGAAAAATGTTAGGCGGTAGCAGCTCAATCAATGCAATGCTTCACGTCAGAGTCAACCAGAAAGATTTTGACGAATGGGCAGCTTCAGGCAACACGGGATAGAATTACTTATCGGTTCTTAAATATTTTAAGAAATGCGAAAACATCGACGACCCAAAACTAAGAGCAAAATCCGATTTTTCAACGTATCATTCGATCGGAGGACCCCAAAACGCACAATATAGTGATGCAGGCTGCCTTTGAAGCAGGTCATCCTATACACGATGATATCAATGGAAAAGATCAACTTGGTTTTACTAAATTGTATGGCACGTTGAAAGGCGGGTCCAGACACTCGGCTGCAAACACATATTTAGAACCTGCCAAACAAAGACCAAATCTTCACGTATTAAAAGGAACCGTGGCGTAGAAATTGATCTTAGAAAAAAATCCCAAAAGAGCTACTAATGTTGTGTTAAAACTAAGAAATGGCAACATTCAGAGAGTTGTGGCCAAGAAAGAGGTAATTTTATCGGCGGGTAGCATCAATTCTCCACAAATCCTTCTGCTTTCTGGGATTGGTCCTAATGAGCATTTAAGTAGACTAGGGATAAATACATTTGCAAATCTAGCTGTGGGTGAAAATTATCAAGATCATGTAGGATTTGTAGCTTCATATACATATCCCAAGGTTCAGGTCCATTTGTAGAGGAGAAGGGAGAAATTTTCGCAGGTGGAATCGATACCTGTGGATTCGTTAACACGCTCTCAAATTCTAGCCAACCAGATGTACAATTACAATTATTATTTTTAGAATCACTAGATCGTGCAACTGCTGTTTATATAAAGACAAGATTGAATGAAGAGATAGCACAGATTTATGAAAACACTATTGAAGAAAGCAACATGTTGCTGTTTGTGATAATTTTGCTTAGATCAAAATCTAGTGCATTGACATTAAGAAGCACTAATCCCGAAGACAAGCCAATCATCAGAGGATTTTTTTTGGCAGAAAAAGAAGATCGAGATACCTTAAAAAGGGGATACGTAAAAGCAGTCAGTTTTCGAGAATTTCCGTCATTTATTACTACTAATAAGATAGCATTAAGTAATAATGTAATCTATACACCTTTCAATAGTTATATAAAGTGTCCTGATGCTTATCTTGATTGTGCCATTAAGCATTTTACGACAATAGACTATCATCCTGTCGGAACTGCTAAGATGGGTCCTTCAAATGATCCCACAGCTGTAGTAGATCCTAGACTCAGAGTACACGAAGTAAATAATTTGAGAGTAATCGATGCCAGTATATTCCCAACGATTACTTCTGTAAATACAAACGCTTCTATATTGATGGTTGCCGAAAAGGGAGCTGATATGATTAAAGAAGATTGGAATTTTATTTGATTTTTATTCACCTAATAAATATAGATGGTTATCAAATACTGTTTTGAATTATTGTGATGTGATGTGAACGTGATAAGATTTTTAGATTCGTTTCAGATGTTTGTCAGTTTAGATGCAAAATATTATATTTTTTTAATAAATAACAAAATAAATTATGGATATAATTCATGTATCTAACATAAATATACGTACGATTTAATGTATAACAATCTACTGGACTATTCAAAAGCATAGTTTCCCGAAGCTCTAAAAATGCACTGGCGTATTTTGATTTATCAAAATAAATAATCAGTGAACAGCATTTAACATTTTTAATTAATTAATTATAACAATATTTAGATGAGCACAACTTGTAATTGGAGATCTGTTGTTGAAAATAAACGAATGCGTAAATTATAGAAGCCATGAAAAGCCCACCTGCCAATGGTTAATAATTTATTATACGTTCGGCAATTATAAACGACTTTAAAATAATTCTATAGCCGAATAGATTTCAAATAATTGTACAGATAAAGACTAATAAAAACATCGCAAAGTATAATACAAATCACAAATAACTTATTCATATATTTTTTAAAGGAACATAACTTTAATATACTCGTTTAGCCACATTTTTTTTTATATATGTATTCAAGTCCTATGGTTTTCATGGTCATCAAATATATTTTTATATAAACTAATGTTAAAAAAAAAATGCAATCAGATAATTTTGACATGTTATTGAACGTATAATTATTATAATGGCTAGAGAAAAAACAAGGACATGTAGATCGTCTACGTCCGAAAACGGACGAGGCACCTGAAAAAGAAGAAATAGAGTCCGATTCACGTAAAAAAGTACAGACTCGTCACAAAACCTTTGTTATCTGGTCAACAGTAAATGGTAATATAAAAAATCATAGATAAACGAATAACCTTATTTTTATCTTCATTGTTGATATATTAATCGGATTAGTTTCGGGACGATAAGTAATGACTTGACTAGTTAGATGTGTCTACCCCTGAGTCATCTTTAACTGAGAAAGGTTATCCATTTTTTGAAATGTTTTGGGAAAAAATCACTATAAACTTTTAAAACCTGGTCAGACTGTTACAGCAAAGATGTATAATGCTCAATGGGTAAGTTGGAAGGATGTAATTCTCATAAAGATATTAGGAAACAATCAAAGATAAATTTTCCAGAATGATAATTGAACTCTGCACGTAGCAAGAATTATGCAGGATGAAATTAGAGGTCAATAATTAGAAGATCTGTCTGAATATCAACTTTTAAAACTTTGCTTGGAGATAAAAAAAAATATAAACACCTCAAAAATCACTTACAGTCGTATTTTAATAAAGAAAAATGCCAAAATTTAACGAAAATGGTTTAAAAAACTCCTTATTCTGTGACAAAAGAATTTAAGAAATCAGAGATTTATACAGTTTTTGTTTAAATAAACTATTTTTTTTTGAATAATTGTTTGACCGATTTTTTAAGATAAACCACTGAGTGCACAACTCATCTATTTCACGCAAAATTGTTGATGTTAGCCGGGAAAAAGCCTTTTTTTATTTTTTATATAACAATTTCAATAATTTAGTGAAATTAAAAAGAGACGTAAAACAGCTAATATTAACATGTGTTAAATTTACTATTACAAAGCGAAAATTATTCAATAAAAATGTATATCTTTAATAATAATAAAAAAAAAAAAAAAAAAAAAAAACAATTATCATGTGTAGCCAGCTATCAGTAGTAGGCATTTAAGACTAGAATCAGTATAGGATTGAGACGTCAGTTTAAATTACAAGTGTTGGCTCGACTTTTATATAAAATTATAAATTATATTCCTAATCCCTATGCATAAACCAATTATGAAACAAGATGAAAAAAAATATTTTAATAATTAGTATGCATAAACATGTGGTCGCATTTTGTATAAGTAACCGTGATTTTATCATATACAAACAGTTTCTATAATGGAGCAGCTATTGCAAACATCGACATCTTGTCAACCGACGGGATTCTTCAGTATTCTAGTAGCTGGAGCGATAAGAGCTTTATTGCTATCCCAATGTGCTTTAGTAGATCCATCAAAATGGCCCATGGACAGGACAAAAGAATTGATGAAAAATGGTATTAAATTCACTTATCGTGTAAATGATTCATAATTATATTATATTATATTTTCAGATACACATGTCTATGATTTCATTGTGATTGGAGCTGGAACAGCCGGCTCAGTTCTAGCTAATCGACTTTCGGAAATATCTGCATGGAAAATATTGTTAGTCGAAGCAGGAGATGATCCACCAGCTGATAGTCAAGTGTGGATTTAACCTTTGATAAGTTATTTTTTTTTAAACGTGTTTATATCAGGTTGTCATTTTTCTCGAGTCGGGAAAGACCACTTTAAGAATTTTCTGGAGCAGTCCATGAAACAGAACATCACGTTAGGGTTATCAATTATGCTCAACTTCCCATTTTAGTTCTTTAACCAATGACGTTAGCCCCTCGTAAGTTTATGTACCTCTTTAGAGTCCGAATCTTCGTCAGAATAAATATTCAAAGATATACCAGATCTTTTATGACTTCTTCATCTTTGCCCTTAATAGAGCCGTTATCTATTTCTTTGGTTAGTTTATGCGACATCTTGATGAGTTGTATATTTTGAAATATTCAAAAAAATATTAGGCCGCTTAATTATTGTAAATGAACAATGCAATATAACAAAATCTTTCTTTTACTTTACAGCACAGATAAACCTTGTTGATTGCGAGGGATATGTCCTTGATAAGATCTCGATAAGCGAAATTTGGCAATCAACGTGTCATTTATAAAAAATCTAGTAAAATATTTTGTTACAATTTCCGTTGTTTTCTTATAATAATATCATTCAATGAATATAGAATAAAATCGTATTTACAACAATTTTGACACCTACATTTTTACACAGAAACAGTTTCCGAGAAGTAATTTTCTTGGGACATCCTCTCAGCAGTTTCTTAAATATGTGGGGTATTGTTTTTTAAATAACAAGCTTTGAAAGTGACTGTTGGACCCTAATTTATCTTTCGGATCTAAGAATACTATATCAATGCGGACGATACGTCATTGATAGCCACCAACGAAGAAGAAATGGCCGATCTGCTCAAAAAAGTTATCTATGAAAGCAAGAAACTAGGACTCGAGATCAACATTACCAAAACCAAGCTGTTGATCATCGGCCAGGAATGAAATCAGCTATCCAAGGTCTGCTAATCTCCAGATCTGGAGAGGGTTAGAGAGTTCAACTATCTCGGATCCTTTCTTGCGAGTAGCAGGAGATTGAGCCAGGGGAAATAAGAGGCAGATGATGGTGGCTAAAAAAATTGATATCAAGAGCTATCAACTTGATTTACTTGGAAAATAGGGAATATCAAAAGAGACAATACGACGTCTAGTGCATTCTCAATTTTTATTTACGTATAAACCCCATAAAGGAAGATGAAGAGAAGAAAATGGCGCAGCACGAGAATCAATAGTGCAGCGTCACTGGAAGAGTCGCCATAGACCGCTAAGAAGCGCACAAGAGCGATATCGTTTTGCAAAGAGAATGAGGAACTATAAAGAGAGACCGGCTCTGACCTTATGTCTCAGTGTTCTTCGATACTTTGGGCATCTCGCCGGAAAGAACGATAGCCTGGAGATCGTCGCGCTTAGAGAGCCATTACAAAGGACGCAGGAAGGAGACAGGAGTGCCCACTTGCTGGTGTGATGAAGTGAGACCGCCACGGGAAGCTCCCACCGTAGTAGCTGCGATGCGGGATGCAGAATGCAGAGAATCCTGGAGAGACAAAATCAAGAACTTTCGGAACGAAAAGGATCACGATCCTCAGACATGAGGGTGCCGACCAAAGAGATATCAATGGGAAAACCAGTGCAAAAAGTCCAGAAGATAACCCTGTAAAGGATGTGGAAGGATTCGTGACTCGGACCATGGCGAGCCTTTACTCTCGCCGGTGGACGAAATGCAAACACAGTTTGTACAGTTGAACACATCGACACATTTAATGAAATAGAAAGGGTGTTACGCAGCTGTTAGGATTATAGAGTAAGCACGTGATCTCAATGGCACTCCTGGCAGTCAAAGTCCAGAGTGTCGTAGAGGCACCCTTCCTTGTGATGATCCTCGACGGGGCCGGCTGGGGGGGCTCAGAGTTGCTCGACGTAGCATGCCCAGTCCTGCAGTCCCAAGTCATGTGGATGCTGAGCTGAGTCTTAGCTGATCTGGTTGGCTGCGCTTCCAGTTATAAGATCCAATTTATCGGAAATAAGTAAGCCGCACAGAGGACAGGGAGGATGATCTCAAAGTCATCCTTGGCGAAATGCTTGCAGAGGAGCGTTTTCCGCACTGCAGCTGCAGACGGAAGTCTGCAGAAGAGGCCATTGAATTCCGGAGCCGCCGCGTATGTTGCCAAGGCACAACACGACGTTGGTCCAAACACGTGGAATAACCACCACAACCCGATATCCAAGACCAAGAAAGTTCAAAGTTCGGCTTTAATTTTCTCGCAATAATTTTATTGTTGCGCAGAAGCAGGCCATAAATATATTTTGTGGGATCCAAGTCTTACGGTTTCTTTGTCAAAAAACTGAAAAATCGTTTTTAGTATAACCTTTCATGACACGAGAAGTTTCTGCAGATGTATTTCCGCCGAGAAAAGTGTTAAACGATACTTCACTCCTTTAAATCGATTCACAATCTACTTCTTTATGAAAATATACAAACGTGTTGGCATTTATTTCAAATACAGTCTCGTCTCATCCACATTAAAAAATAAAATTAGTAAATAATTTGCCCTTTCTAAAATTTCACGGAACTCTTGGATATTTTTCAGCTGATTTTACGTCTGCACTAGTCGATTTGCCTATTATTTTATGGCTATGCAAGCTTCATCGTTTTCATAACCGATCAAATCAACCTTTGCTTCCTTTAAAACTTTATTATCCAAGTAGGGACTTAAAATAATCACCAAGATTAATTTGTTGTTAGATGTATGTCGTATATTCGATTGTTTAATATGTTTTTTAAATTTAGCATAAAAAATCTTTACAAATTAAAAAAGATCACGATATAACAAATCCGCACTCACCGGGGTTGAGATGAACCTTTTATCGATTACCTGTACATAATGATTCTAGGAAATGTCAAAGAAATTACTGTTAGTCGCAATCGATTCCAGACAGCTTTTATATATTCATTTTTTTTGCAATGTTTTCCTATTTTTTTCTCATCTAAAAATATTTGTAAAAAATAAAATAATTTTTACATATTACTGATAAATCTATGTAGTACTTAGTAATATTATTTTATAGTAAATTTAAAGCATGCCATTGAAAATAAGACAAAAAATCATGGGGAACAAACATATATAATGATTTTATTTTATTTTCAGATACCAGCATTGGCATTGACGATGTTGAATACTGATATTGATTATAAATATGAGAGTGAACCGCAAAGCAATGTATGTCTCGGTTCTTTGGAGCGGAGATGTTATTATCCCAGAGGAAAAGCTATAGGCGGAACCGGCTCAATGAACGCGATGTTGTATGTCCGCGGAAATAAGCGAGATTATGACGACTGGGAATCTGCCGGTAATCCAGGCTGGAGATACAATTCGATACTACGATATTTTAAAAAAAGCGAAAGTTTCGAAGACACCTCTACAAATAAGCAGAAGAATCGATTTAAATATCACGGTAAGGGCGGCGAGATGAACGTCGGAAGATTCAACCACACCCATCATCTGCACAATATCGTCATGTCGGCAGCCGAACAATTGGGCCATAAAATAGTATACGACATCAACGGAAAAAATCAGATCGGATTCACCAAGCTGTTTGCCAACGTGAAAAACGGCGCTAGACATTCTGCGGCAGTTGCATTTTTGCAACCGGCGAAGAATAGAAAAAATCTGCACGTGCTAAAAAATGCGATCGTATTGAAAGTGTTGATCAAAGATAATCGAGCTGCTGACGTTTTAATAAAAATGAAAAACGGACAGCTGAAAACGTTCAAAGCAAGTAGAGAAATTATCATATCGGCCGGCGCTTTGAATTCGCCTAAAATATTGATGCTGTCCGGGATTGGTCCTGAAAATCATTTAAGACAAATGGGAATCGATGTGATTAAAGATATGCCGGTCGGTGAGAACTTTCAGGATCACATCGGTATATTAGTACCATTCTCATACCCAATCAAAGGAGCATTGCCCAACAATTATCTATCGAGAGTAATCAATGAATATTTAGCGGATAAAAAAGGATTATTGACGAGTGGAATTGATTCTGGGGCTTTTTTGGACACAAATGGTACAGGTCGACCCGATATTCAACTGCAGTTCATTTACATCGATTCGCAATTTTCAACAGGAGCGATGCATACGAAGACGAAATTCAACGAGGAATTGACGGAATCGTTCGAAGATTTCTTCGACGACAAGAACATGCTCCTCACATCAGTCATCTTATTGAAGCCAAAATCAAGAGGCAGGATATTGCTTCGATCGCCGGATCCCATGGCACCGCCCTTGATCGATGGCAATTTTTTAACAGACGAACAAGATCGATGTACGCTGCTGCGTGGGATAGAAGAAGCGATAAAATTAGAAAAAACGCCAACGTTTATCAAAAACAATATCAAATTAGATAAGATAAAATATTCTCCTTGTGATATTTTTGAATATAAAAGCTATGGATACTGGAAATGCATCATTCAATACATGTCTTTGGCTGTGTATCATCCGGCTGGCACTGTTAAGATGGGACCAGCGTATGACGGACGATCAGTCGTCGATTCCAGACTCAGAATCCACGGGATTAAAAATTTGAGAGTGATAGATGCCAGTATTATGCCAGAGATTATCAGCGGCAACGACAACGCCCCAGTGATGATGATAGCCGAGAAAGGAGCCGACATGATCAAAGAGGACCATTTGTAAATAAATACAAGATGCTGCGAGTTCATTGACACTTTACAGGTTAAGGTCAATTGTTAAGCATTATTATACAACAAAAAACCAGTTTTTGTTTTCTTTTAAAAAAAAACAAAAAAAGCGTTTACAATCAAAAGATCTATAGCCATGTTTAATTATCGATACACGCCTATAGATTTTTTTCTTATGTAACACTATTAATCTTAAAATGTGGCAGAAATACTATGTATTCTGAATAAATAATTTAATAAAAACATTATTATTTATTGATATTTCTTTAAAATATTTACAGTTATATGAATAATTAAATAATTAAATACGCCGCTTGACAAATAGATGTAGATCTTAGCTAGCTAGTCTTGTTGATGCTGTTTTTATATGCTAATGCGAATATTTTTTAGCATATGAATTAAATAAATAATAAAAAAAATATGTATTTTTTCGGTATCTTTCCGCAAGCTTATTTATAGGATACGGTTTAAAAAAAATGTTCGACATGAGATATTAGATAAATTTATCGCATCACGAAATATAATCCGTTGGGAATGAAATATAGCAAGCATAACGGGTTGTAAATTAGCATTTATTTCTCTATATAAGGTTCAGCGAATTTCTGAAGGAATCAGTGATTTAGATTCAAAGATGGACCCCACAGCGATGTGTCAGCCTAATGGCACTTTCAGCCTCATGGTGGTCAGTGCAATACAAGCTATGATGGCATATCAATGTGCTTTGGAAGATCCCAAACAATGGCCTGTCGATAGAACTGAAGAATTAACTAAGAATGGTACGATTCAGATAAACCATCGATTTATGCATTTCGGATGTAATATATATATTTTTTTACAGGATTTCCGAATTATGATTTTATTGTGATTGGCGCTGGGGCTGCTGGATCTGTTCTCGCTAGCAGACTGACGGAAAATTCTTCGTGGAAAGTTTTGCTCGTCGAAGCAGGAACTAATCCTCCCGGTGATAGTGAGGTAATATACAATCAAAAATAATTTAAAATATAATTAATATAATTTTACGTAATTAATTTCCTGGGATTCAATTAGTTAGAATCAGTTTTCCCATTTCGAAAAATTAATGAATTTTTTTTATTTTCACCGGTAATATATTTATTGCATAATATAAAGTTTCTTGAATATTTCCGGAATCAACATAATTAAAATTCAGAAATATTTGTAATGTAAAACCACATTATAAACATCGTTATTTTATTAGGGTTAATTTTGAGAACATAACTAAAACAATCCGGTATATTAATTAATTTATTTAAACGTTCACCGACAAGTATTTTTATTTATAATAATAAATAATGTTATGGTATTCATTTTTACCCAGTATTTAATTTTCTGCTGAGAAAATTTCCGCAATCTTCTATATAAATTAAATCTTTCTATCTAATAATATTTTTACACATCTATTGATTGAATAATCTGTTTTTATACAATTTTATTGCAATGTTTCTCTCATAAAAAACACATTTTAAAATATAAATTTAAACTTTTCTTAAATAAATGTAAATAAAAAACAATATATAAATAAAAATATTAAAATTCAAGCTTTATATCTCTAAAACAAAACTAAATATTTGTTCTTAAAATAACAGTTTTGGGTTCACATTTTTATGAAAACAATATATTTACGTAGAATAACACAATGATTCATTTTATTGAACCGTGTTGTTCGAAAACCGTATAAATAGCGAATTTAAAGCCGAAAGGTACAAAAAGTGGACCATTATATAGATTTAATTGTATCATGTATTTGGGATGATAAATTATGTTTTTATTACTTTAATACCTTATGTATGGTGTCAGTCACCGGTGACTGACATGACGTGTGGAATTACTTTGCGTAAAATTTATATTATGTATAATACAAATTTTAAAACCGGGAATACCAAAATATATCATATATCAATATTAATGCTGGATTTTTTTTAGTCCAAAAATATTTTTTAGTACTTATTTTACCTAAAAATGAAGTGTAATAATAAAATAATCTATTTATTCTATTGAAGTATAATATTTTTTTTAGCTATTTAATTTTTAAATGTATCTATGTATGCATGACACGGTGCACTGGTAACAATCGATGTCAGGCACCAGTGACTGACACGAAAATACGATGATAAGAAAAAAGAATATTTAATTCGGGATATATTTAAATATTTTAAGCTAGGGATCAAACAAATAATTTAATTTTGCGTAATAATCATTTATAGAGTAAAATATAATCGCTGTTGTTTTTAATTGCTTATTTAAAAATCGAGATAACCGTGTAAATCAAGAGAAAAGTACAACGTTTTTGTGGAATTTTTAAATTACGAAATATAAGAGTTAAATTGTCATTTTTTTCGTCATATTGGACAGCTTCTTGAAGATTACACATACATTTTTTTAGTCCCGCCTTATAGAAACTAAGGCACTCATACTAAACATAAGAAAAGGGCTTTTTAATTTAATTTTGTATATTGAACGAATTCAAGTCATCGATTATTTTTTTATTCGTATATTTTAAATGACCATGTTTAATGTTTTATTGTCAACCAAATGACATTGGCCGTTTTTTAATATTATTATAATATTACGGACTGTCGAACTTTTTATAGAACCCCGCGATATAGCAAAAAGCGTTATAAAAGGGTTTACTTGTATATCGTATAATCAATATTCATTAATTTTTTTTTTATCTCAGATACCAGCAATGGCGCATTCAATGATTAATACGAGCATCGATTGGAACTTCGAAACGGATGTAGAGAAAATCGCATGCCAAGGTTCCATAGGCCAAAAATGCAGATATCCTGAAGGAAAAGTCATAGGCGGCAGCGGTGCCTTCGACTCAATGCAATACATACGAGGTAACAAGAAAGATTACGATGACTGGGAGGCTGCAGGCAATGCCGGATGGGGCTACGAAGCACTTCTTACATATTTCCGAAAGAGCATGAACATAGACGATTTAGACATGAAAAAACAGTCCGAGTACCTCAGGTATAACGGAATCGGCGGTTATCTGAACGTCGGTAGATTCAACTTTTCGGATCCTATGCACGAGATCGTTTTGACTGCAGGGATGCAGTCGGGGCATAAATTGACATTTGACATCAACGGAAGAGAACAGGTCGGATTCACCAGATTGTATGGAACATTGAAAGACGGCGCCAGGCATTCGATTGCCAAAGCGTTCTTAGAACCAGCTAAGAACAGAGATAATCTGCATATGATCAAAGAAGCGGTGGTAAGCAAGATAGTATTCGAAGGTACACCGAAGCGAGCTGTTGCGGTTGTGGTCAAGCTAAAAAATGGAGAATCAAAGACCATCAACGCGACGAAAGAAGTGATCGTCTCCGCTGACGCTTTCAACACTGCAAGAACGCTGTTGACATCCGGCATTGGACCCAAAACGCAGCTTACCAAAGCCAATATTGAAGTAGTCGCAGATTTGGCCGTTGGCGAAAATTTCCACGATCACGTCACGGTACTAGTGCCATTTTCATGGCCAAGAGTTCTTGATGAATTGCCGGATATACCATTCATCGTAGCCGATTATATGAAGAATAAGAGAGGAGTGTTAGCAGGCGGAATAGAAACTGCAGCATTCATAGATACATCGAAAAAAGGAAACGGAAGATCCGACATTCAGTTCGAAGCAAGATATTTCAATTCGTCAAAAATTCAAGGAACTTCCATCACCAAATTTGGATTAAAAGAAGAGATCATTAAGGGCTTTGAGGAATTTTTATTGGAGAAAAATCTAATGCTGTTTTCAGTCACATTGCTGAAGCCGAAATCTAGAGGCAGAGTGATGTTAAATGCGACGGAACCCGCTGCAAACTTGACAATACAAGGAAATTATCTAGAAAATGTGGAAGATCAAGCGACCATGCTCAGAGGCATCGAAGAGCTGATCAAGCTCGAGACTTCAGCCATATTCAAGAAGAATAACATAACCGTAGACAAGATTGCATACCTGCCTTGCGATTTATTCGCATTTAGATCTTCAAAATACTGGACTTGCATAATTTCCCACATGTCCATAGCGTCTGCTCATCCCGTTGGTACCGCAAAAATGGGTTCATCAACGGATCCCAACGCCGTAGTCGATTGCAGACTTAGAATACACGGTATCAGAAATCTGAGAGTCATCGACGCCAGCATCATGCCTAATATAACCAGCGGAAGCAACAGCATACCCAAAGCGATGATAGCCGAAAAAGGAGCCGATATGATCAAAGAAGACTGGAAATTCAACATGTTTCAACTGAGAAAATGCGCATAAAATCACCGTAAATCATAGATAATGAATTTTGTTGCGCTATGTATGTACGTAATATCACAGCATCCACTCCAATCTCTATCGGTAGAATGTATTGAGTCGTTACTGTCAGATAGTATCTATCCCATGTATGCTTAAACGATGTTTTGGATGTTTTGTATATGTACATGGCACGATATCTGTGTGAGCGTATGAACGTGTCGAATAACATTCCATGTACAAATAAATTGTGATTTTTTTTGTAAGCTAAATATTATATTTCCAAATGTTCAGTACAGCTGTCAAGATATGTAATCTATTCTGTATTTTAATGCAAATAAATTATGTATATTATATTTAATATATGTAATTC
>JAGXCT010032995.1:0-12993 GCA_022495035.1 Philopotamus ludificatus | reverse complement strand
GTTTAGAACATGTAGGAGTTATAATAAAAGAATTATTCGAGAAAAATCAAAAACTTAGGGTCCTCAATAGACCCATCGGCGCGGCTAGGTTAATAGCAAAAGATAACAATACCAATTTGCAAATCGGAAGAAGAACCATGCCGACAAACTGGTGCTACTTTGAACTTCAACAGCATCTAGCGAGATTACTTTAAGAAAACCAAAGTCAAACCCAACAAGACCTCGCCAGGTCCGTCCTGACATGTGGGTCTGAATGTTGAGCTCTAACAAAGCTAGATGAGCGACAATTGGATATCATGGAGAGAAGGATTCTGAGACAGATATTGGGAGCTGTATTCGACAACAGGGAATGGCATATCAGATGCAACGAGTAGTCGTATGGTCAACAAGCCTTTCTGTCCTCGGTGGAAAGGAAGACCAATGCTGAGATGGTAGGACAATGTACAGCGGGACGCTGCATCATTAAGACTTAAAATGGGAAAATGGGAGTGAAGTGGTGGCGGATGAGATGGAGAACGGTCCTCTATGGGCAAATTTTTTTTAATCAAACCTCACCAATCTTATGACCACCAACATATGTATGTGTGAGATTTTTATTGAACCTCCTATAATATTTTTCTATCAAAAACAATTATAAATATTAATAATTCTCGCTAGGTTTTGTAATACAAAGAATTAAGGAAATTAAAAAAAAATCATCAATCCCCAAACTATTACTGTTTAATCACGGTTCCTAATTTGTATTAACCTAAAGCAAGACACATACACCACATGAGAGAAGGCTCCCTGATTTCTGACCTTATTGACTACTTAAATATCATAAAAAAAAGGTTCTTTAATACAAAAGCATGTGCATCCTCTAATTGTATTGCATTTTCATGTTTTACGGGCATTCCGTATGAGTACAATTATTCAAAAGTAAAGCTAAAAAATGCCAATTGAGTTTTTTTATTTTATCAAAAGAATGTTGATTCACAATGTTAATTCACATGAATTTTTGGCATTAATTAAAATTAACAGTATCATTATGTATTCGATTTGTGATGTAATGAAAAATTATGTTTATAAAATGACTAATAATTATAGCAGTAACAACATCATTATCCCATGCTAGAGATTACGAATTATTAACACAGACACGTCAAGAATAGTCAAGTTTTCTCTTGGGTATATAGTCATTAAGAAAAAAATTACAAAATTTCATTGGTCAACCAAAATATTTATAAAGTAAAGATGCAAGATAAGGTTGTTTGCAAACTATCAGAAAAAATACTGCAGTGCATGATATACCGCTGAAAAAATATATAGAAAATGTATCTAATTAAAATATATTATTAGCAATTTTATAATTTTTCTGAAGTTTGTATTTTACTTCGCCATCATAACAGCTAAAACGTCAATAAGCTGTTGGGATTAAAACATTTATGAATGTCACAAAAATAATCTCGACAATTCATGTCACATATTACATAAGAAAGACAGTAATTTTCTAAAAATAAATTGGCAGCTTTTAATACAGAT
Organism: Philopotamus ludificatus; assembly: GCA_022495035.1. NCBI lineage: Eukaryota > Metazoa > Arthropoda > Insecta > Trichoptera > Philopotamidae > Philopotamus > Philopotamus ludificatus. Next base: position 11,472 of record JAGXCT010032995.1, on the reverse strand, counting down.
CAAAATTAAATTAAATATTCTCTTGAAAAGGTACAATTGAGTCAACATATTATTTTACCTAATATTTTTAATATAAATTAATAACAAAATGATATTATTAATTATGCTAAATATTTATTATAAATACGAATTAAATATGCTTCTTAAATGTTTCACCGTGCAACAGAATGAACATCAACGTCGAGTCAATGAAACTACCGGGTCTTCCAAATCATTTTAAAACTAAAGCATTATATTATCACAAACACAGGACCTCTGTTCTTTGCGTCAATATAAATTTATTTTTATACGAGTCATTTGAATGAATTTCTGGTTCGTACGGAAAATTGTGTATATTGGAATTTAATTACATAATTTTATTGATTTATCGGATTGTAATTAGACTGGTAAAATTTTATGGTTTTCCTTAAGATAAATTCCCTCATTGTGTATATGCAATATAAATGAGTAATTATTAAATTATATTAAAGAAAATTAATTTATGTGACTGGGATACTTATATTTTAAAATATTTCTGAATCTAAATAATTACACTCAAAACCAAATGTGATATGATATATACTCTCGAACATACATTTTCTATCTCATGCATTATATATGTAGCAAAAGAGTCATATGTAATTTATAGACAATTTTATAAAGATCCATCATTGTCAGATCGTAACAGTTAGTATCATAAGTACCAAAATTTTATGAATGAAGCTATGGATATGCCGATAGGATTCTAACTTGCGACAGTAACATCCATTTTGTAAAAAATTATCCAGTTATTACACAGTCACAATTAAATTGCTAAATTTTATTCGTCTAATTACACAAAATAAAATTGTTAATATAAAATTAAATTCCTGATTCTGGATGACAAGTCATCATGTCAATTGAACACATACAATACATATTCAATTAAATTTATATCCTTTAAGATCTGATATACATTTTTAATTAATCCATATACACGATACGCTCTAAATAATAAAAAAAGAAAGCTTTGATTAAGGTATTATTTAAAAATTTAACAGTATGTTACACAATTATATAGGGATGATTGAACAATAACTATCAGTTAAACAATTGATTTCAACGAATAAAAGTTTAAGCACAGTATTTGAGCTGGAATTTGGAGGATACCTAGGGTGGGTCCTATGAATCATTACTGATTTAACGAAATGAAACGGTACATATTTAAGTCAGACCTTTTCGACTGATGAGATTAAGATTCGCGTTACGTTAGCGACGATGAGGTGAGCTGGATCAAACGGGTCCGAGCTGGTGGTAATGAGAGCTCGGGGGCGGCGGGCGGGGGCTCACCTGCAGGCGGGCGCCGCTGCCACGGACCGCAACCGCCGGCGCCGACAACACACTCGCCTTACCGGCCAACTACTCCCGGCTCCCTCGTCGATAACACGCACACGGATGTGGTTACTTTGCACCATGCGTAAGTATTCATTAATATGCTCAATAATTTGATTAAAATATTATATTTGTTTACACAAATAAGCTTGCGATATTTAAAATCAAATAAAATTATTAATAAATATTTTTTTATTATAATTCTCGTATTGATCTCCAATATTCTTTTATTAATGATTTATTTGATTTTTAAATTGATGTTTATTTTTTTACACAATTGATAAATAACAATGGTATTGGTAACAATATTTAATATACAGTTCAAAATAGCATATGAAATTATTTATTGTAATTACAGACCTAAGAATTTATTTATTGCAGCATAAGGATGAATTGAGTATTTCAATATAATAAAAAAGAGTAAATTAACTTGATTTATTTAAATAAGACCATTTTAAATTAATTTACTTTCGAAAAGTTCAAATTAAAAGGCATTTTAGTTTCCTTTTTAATGTTGGCAACATTGATGATTAATAATATAAAAAGTGACAGTCGAGCCGTGACGTCTGTGGCGGGATCTCATGCGACGGCAGCGTGGATCATGACCCATGTCTCGCTACGCGCAGCTGCGGGATGCGCGCGTGAGCGTAGAAGACTCGCTAGAGGAGGCTGGCGTTACGCTGTACCGCATCACCGTGCGTGTGGGGCCCGCCAGTTGGAGCGTATTGCACCGTTACCGCGACTTCTGCGAGCTGCACACGGGCCTCGTCGCCAATCATGGTGTGGCCAAGGACCTGCTGCCTCCCAAGAAGGCCATCAGAAACAAATGTCCTCGCTTCGTCGAGTCCAGGAAGGAAGGTCTCGACTCCTATTTGAAGAGCGTGTTCAACTATCTGCAGCTCACAATGCCCCGGGAGTTTGCAATATTTTTGGACTTCCATCATTATGACATACTGTTTTTATTGCAAAATTTGGCCGTTAAATTTTATACCGAAGGCGATAAACTTCTGGTGAAATCGGAACATTATGAAATTACTCCACTAGAGGTTAGAATATATTAAGTAAATTATATATGCATCTGATTGAGCACCTATCGGAATCGATTTAATAATAAAAACTTCTTTGTTTATGATAAATATATTTATATTATTTTCAGCTTTATGCCATAAGCGAAAGGGTTAAGGAGCCTCGTACACCTTTCGAACTGTCAGACAGAAAATATGACTTCAGTCACATTTTGGACTTTTGTTCTCAGCTTAAAAACTTACAAATTATGGGCAGTTATGATAACATACAAACGAGCAATATTTGTTCGAATAAATTACCTTTTGATTTGATCCCATTCAAATCTCTGAGGGAACTTATCATCGTCGATTATCCTGTACAGTTGATATCTAATGCAGGTATGATGACGCATTATTATAAATTACCATATTTAAAATAGATAAGAAAATGTTTTATATAATAATGACCTATTTATCATATAATCAGTTATTTAATCTTAAAAATTATATAACATTCACATATGTTTATTGAATGGTAATTTATTGATATATAAATATTAATGTCAATAAGTTTTCTGTTAGCGAAGCAATATTTATTATTAATTAATATGTTGTATTATTGTTATTAGGTACGTTACGTGACACTCTGCAAAAGCTGAGGGTGCATAGGACAAAAATTACCCAAATCAGCGATATAATTTTATGTGACGTTTTACACAAAGAAGTTGTCGACAATGATAAACATATGGTATTAAGTACATAATAAATGAGATTGCAATTTTATTATGGCAATTCTGTTCGTTAAATAATAAAATTAATATTTCAGATATGGAAAGAGTTAGCGGAGGTTAATTTGAGCTGCAACACCATCGCTAATATTGACGAAAGTATCAAATTATTACCGAAATTACAAGTGTTGATTTTGTGTAAAAATAAATTGACGGAAATATCGAATCTCTCCAGTTTACCGCTATTGTCGCATTTAAATTTGAGTGAAAATTTGTTCACGGTTTGCGAAGATTGGCATTCAAAAATTGGCAAAATTATATCTATAGATTTATCTCAAAATACAATCTCATCGTTGGCCTGTTTCAGCAAACTGTATTCGTTGGAAAGTTTAGATCTTAGCTGCAATCAAATTGTCGACGTTGAGGAGGTCCAACATATATGTAAACTTCCGTGTCTAGAAAATTTGCGATTGACTGCAAATCCCGTCGCATCTGTTGTCGATTACCGAGTCAAGGTGATCGAACAGTTTAATGGTAGAATGCAAGATATATGCTTAGATAATGAGAAAGCTTCGGAGAAGGAGATAGATACTGCTAGAGTACTTCAAGCTTTAAGAATATTAAAAGAAGGCAAAGAGCCTGATTTGTTTAACACGAGTGATAATGTGTTTTGCACGTATACGGCTATGGGCGGGACGGGCCTTTGATGTTTTATACAATTGATATTCAGAGTTATTTACGCGTGTAACGACATTATTCCATAGATTGTATTAGCATAGTTGAAAATATTTTAATAAAGAGTAATGATAGAGGTTTATCTCGGTTGTAATGAGAAAATTTAACAAATTAGGATTACGCCACTTCTCCGAATGCCTTATAAATTAATGACAATGCGTTGTAAAGACACTATATGTATTAACATATTAATAAATTAATCATATTTTAATGAATTTATAATATTTATATAATACAAATGGTTCATACGTAAGTATATATATTTTTAATTTCTTCAAAGATATGAATACTCATTTAAATTGAAATGAATATGTATTTTAAAACCGAACGCTGTCATTTAATAATACTTTTGATTTGCCAACTCTACTTTTAAAATGTTTATGTCGAATAACCGACCAAATTAGCAATTAAATTTGATGAGATGTAGCTTTGACATAATGTATATCATTTAATATTGTTATTTATAACGAACCAAAGATAATTCGCAGAATTGTACATTGCAATATTGGTTGTTGTGAATAATTATATTATTTGTGAGATTGGGCATTGAATTTTTTTTAGCTAATAATTAATATCCCCAAATAAGATGACGACAATGCGGAATAAAAATTTAATTAATTTTATTATTTATAGTCATCTTATGTGCAATAATTTAACTGTTTATATTGTACCATGAATATTTATTATTAATCTATTGACAAAGTATTATAGTTGGGAGTTTTATTAACAATCATTATATTGTATATTACTTTATGTACTATGGGAAGTTGTTAAACATGGATCTTCTGATACAATAAAATATAAGTTCGGTGTAATTATTTGATGATGTATACATACAAATTTATGTACATATTATGTAAGCTTGTAGAGGACATATTCAAATGTGATATAATATTGTAATTACAAAATTATTCATTGTAAAAAGAGTATTTTTATAATAAAGTTTTTATTGTTGATATTCCGTATTTTATTTTTTGCGTTTGAATATACGGGGACGTATTGAAACTAAATATTTTGTCCTGAAAAAGCAGATATTAGCCGAATTTTAAGTCAAAATTATAAAATATTATATTTTTTATTGAAAGTGGCTCCTGTAAAGTAGAGCACTACGCTGGTTCTGGGCTTCCCCCGCCCTGCTACATGGCTAAGACGCATCTGGATCAACCCTGGAGTCAGAGTTGCGATGGTTGCCCTCCTAGTTTTCTACATTCTTCTGATACGGATCAGGTCGGCAGCCACGATCCTAGAGTTAAGCCGATTTGTAATTCTTTTTTACATAGTTGGTGCTACTGTACCTCCGGTGACACTCACAACACCAAACCGACCCGGATAGCGGCCCAAGCTGAAATCCATTACTCATATATATGTACACGATCAATCTAAGATCCGTTAAACTAAAGATTGACCTTTTTGCATTGGGCTTAAGTGTCCTATTGATACAAAGGAAATAGCAATTTAAGGAACAAGTTTCTTCTACACTCAATTGTATGAAATCTTTAATACAGTTCATCTATTTGCTCCGGGTTATAAAATATTTAGATTGACACAATAATTGAATAATATTATCAATTTAATTTATTGAATCTACCTTTCATTCAAATATGGTTTCCATATTGTTTTTTATACTGCATCTCGGAAGTATATCTAATACACAAGGGGGAAGTGAGTGTTTAGCTGATCTGTAACGTATTTTTAAGAATGATGATAGATATAACATTGAAGTTTATCATGTCACTGTTTTTTTAATATTAGTTTACTGTACACCCAGGCCTCGTATAACACAGTTTTATACAACACGGTTTTACATAACACGGCATGATTAATTGTGAAAGTATTTTTGTATAACATGCTATATATAACACGGTTTCAGAAAAAAACAATAATTAAAAATGAATTAGCTGCAATGATTTGTACGTCCATGGATAGCGCCATCACAAATCATACTGAACATGTCGAGACTTTCGATTCTTATTGATTCTTATTTATTCTTATTTTATTACTATTTATTCTTATTTTTTCTTATTTATCCTTATTTTTTTCTTTTTTATTCTTATTTTTTTCTTATTTATTCTCATTTTATTATTATTTATTCTTATTTTTTTTGTGTTCTTATACCTAACCTAACCTAACCTAACCTTATTAATTATTATAGTACCTGCTGAAAATGTTGTATCACCAATAGAAGTTGAATACCAAGAGACAATTAACATTTGTAGTGGTGTTGGTGGAGAAGGATTTGATGATATGGATATTCAAGATATCGAAGACATATTGGAGGATCGCACGTTGAATGAAGAAGAATTGGTCAAAATGTTGGCTGAGCCTACGACAATTAATGACTCGGAAAGCAGTTGCAGCGAAGTAGCTAGTAGCGATTCAAATTTAATACAAAAAAATTACGGTTTGGGATTGGCTGTTTATATTCCGTGTTAAGCGAGGGATGGGTGTATATACATTCCTTAAATATGCTATGTGGAAAGTTATTCATTAATAAATATTTGTACTTTGTACTGAATATTTTCGCGGCCCACACGAGAAATCCTGGGACCCCCCAGAGGGCCGCGGCCCATAATTTGGGAAGCACTGATCTAGCGGACGACCGTCACTCTTGATATCAGGATTGGGACGGACTTTTTTTCGCAATTGCAGACAATGAAGGTCAATGATTATTTATATTTATTCTTTAGACTTTTTTAGACAAATGCAAAAAGTTTGCGACATGTAGGATTTATATTAAAAGAGTTATTCAAGAAAAATCAAAGCCCTGGGGTCTCAAATAGACCTCATCGGCACAGCTAGGTTAATATCCTTCGCATGTGTGTCGTAAAGAATTCCTAGAATTGCCTGGAAAGTTAACCTATCCTTTTACTAACTTAGCTCAGTCCCAATTAGTTTAGACACTCATAATAGATTGCTACTGTTATACTAGCCATAAAACTGGACTCAAACTTCGGCGTTATATTTCGTACTATTGATTTTAGTTGTGACAGTGAAATGATTCACATATTTCAGTTAAAATTGGAATTGGTAAATTTTTCTATACCTAGTGATACCCTAGTGACGGGTCTACCTCCTCATGGTGGTATGGGTGAGTACGGGCCTGAGCCGTTAGGGGCCAGGCTGGTCACTACGGCTTTGGGTTTCGGAAACTAATAGACTCCTTCGACGACCGTCTTCAGACGGAGCGCTTCTAAGCGGTTGACCCTGGTTTACCATCCGTAAAAGAAGCACAATTAATCCCCCAGTCAGCCCCCGAGCTCAAATGATGGAAGGACATGCTAAGTCTGATGCAAATGCAATGTTGACAGCATAGCACGGCGGCTCCCCCGGGACATCTTTAGAGTGAGAGATGGGGTATGCTGAGCTGGCATCTCGGCACCATTCTCTCCTATTCATAAGCCTTGTAGTGCTGGGCGTGAGGATAGCAGGGAGTTGTTCCCGGCCTTCTTCGCTGGTTCACCAAGTCAGCCCCCATATGAGATGAATTAGGTGTGTCCAAGTCAGAGGCACTTCATTTCTATACCTCCAAAAAATCTGATTTCAGTAAGAACCATTAAAGCTGAGGATAATCGGTTGGCATTATTTTTTTCGTGAGTACCTTAGAAAATATATTTTCGAAAATTTGCAATACGTATATAAAAATAATGTGTAATAAGAAATGCAATTTACTCACGAGTATAATATATATTCACTCTTATGAAATAAACCATTAATAAAAATAGTTATTGTAATATAATACAAGTCACTATATTATAATAAAAACAATTATTATAAATTTTAATTCATCAACACAATTATTTGAATTTATAATTATGCATACAGTTGTGTAGTATGTAGAATAAAATATTTATTTATTTGGGGATAGATGATTGGCACTACAGTTAATTTCAAAGTGTCATTCATCTATATAAATGTTTGATAATGATTTTAAAGATGCGGGGATGATGGGTTGTAAAACTAACATTCATCTTCAGGTCATAAAGAATTACAAGTATACTATATTAGCTCGGTTGTGGTTAATTTAAACAATCATTGTTGCTACCTACAAGCCGTGACACTGAGCATATATTTTTTACATTTTTTTTAAATCTATAAAATTTAAAAACTGTGCCATAAAATGGACGGAAAGTTTATATATTAAAATACAATGTGAAGAAATTTTGAAAAAATTGTTAAAAATACACATGAATATTTAATTTTGACAAATACGACAATTGGCATTGGGACCTAAACACCGGTCAAGTTTTAATAAAAAAAATTATAGCAGAACAAATATTTTATTACAAAATTCTTAGTAATTTCACAATAATTTTAGTCTCAAAAAATTGATTAATAAAATGCATGCTGAGAGTAATATTTTTTTTAAAGGCACAATTAATGACAATTTAAAAAATAATACACATTATTCAGACTTTGCTAATTTTTCCAATAATTAAAGCACTGTTAAATTATAAAGGCAAAATTTGCATAATATCCCTGTAATAATCCCATCGTATGATTTTATCGTAAATTTTGTACAATAGATTCAGGATTAACCTTAGCAGTCGAGAAATAAATTTACTCAAATAATCTAAAGGAACTTGGTATCAAAAATAAATTGATACCACTTTTAATTTTCATTAAAAATGTGTAGAAAATGTTTTCAAAGTAATACTGGATAATTAAAAAATAGAACGAAATGCAGTTTAATTGACAATTTCACGAAACTATAATAAAAAGTGAATAAAAGTATAAAATTTGTCTATATTATATTATATTTAACTACACGTACACAATATGTGTGCATTTACAAATGAATAATAATGTTTAATATACAATCTCTAGAAATATATTGTAATATATGTACTAATTACTGTCGATACATAGTGTGAATGAGGTGAAAATCTATTATATTTAATATGTATATCGATTTTTTTAGTAAAAAATATATTATTTACACATTTACATTACGCCAAAAAAATTATTTCATATTCAATTAACAAGTCCACATTCATAACATGATCATAATGCAATTATAACATATTTAAAACATAAACTCCACACTATAAAAATAAAACATAAATAAATATTTTCTATCTTAATAAATATTTGATCATAATCGTCATAAAATGACATCGGTTTAAAGGATGCGCAGGCACATTAAAATAATAAACAATCACATAATTACGAACAATGGTCAGAATGCAAATAATCGTTTATAAAAGTAGTACTAAATAAAATAAACATGCATTTACATTCCATTCACACATTAATAACAATTTTTATTAAACAAATATATTATCAACATAATAATTTTAAATTTTTTCAATGATTATCATAAAATCCTAGTTTGAGCGGTTTTTGAACTTAGCAATTCGTACGATGGGCCAGGCATTAGTTCCGATATTGAAAATACAGAGTGTTCCTGTGCTAACGCACCGAGTTCTTTAAGCCACTCGTCTAATATTAAAGCATTTAAAACAATTCTTCTGATATTGGTCGAATGCCAGAGGTTGTCTTCTGTTAGAGAGCTGTAGGGTAGTCCATCGGATGCAGATTTTATTGATGTCAACGGTTCAGTTTGGGTATGATTGTTAGATGTCGGAGATCCCATTATGCCTGTCGAAAATAAATAAACATTAACTATGAATACAATAATTAGAGTATAAAATAATTCAAATGCTGCAAAGCACTAAATATGTTATTATTTAAAATATAAAAAAAATATACATAAATCAAATAATTATTTAAATTAAAAAAATACAATACAGTTATTTTAAAATTATCTTGTTTCATTAGTGCTAAGAAATCTAATTATTATTAACCAGTTATATGCCAATAAGCAAAAAAATGCATTTTTCTGAATAATCCCAGTTAAAATTTAGAATTTATCAAAATACGACAATAGGAAAAAAGTGTCAAAAAGTAAATCGTGAGTTTATTCATTAATTAGATTAACTACAAACAACTAACAAATAATTGCTTTCCAGAAAGATGTGGCACTCTGTAACATTCAATGTTTTGTTCAGGGCTTTTTTTATCAAAAGAGAGAGGCAGGAGGACATAACAGAAATGTTCCAAAGCGCCATTCACTCTTTTTTTAATATTATTTCAGTTGGATTGAAATTAATAATATTTGTTTATAATTATTTATTTAACCAACGATAGATGGCATTAAATTAATTAATTTCAACGCGCCAACTACCTATATAAATATTTTGATAAAACATGCGGAGGTAATGGGTCTCTATTTCTCTGACATACCCCCTGGCAAGTGTTATAAAGAATTTTCTGAATTTATAGTTTTCAACGGACACCTAACCGATTACTAACTTAGCTCAGTCGTGGTTAACTTACGTTATCAAAATATATTAAGGTTACCTACAAGCCATAACATGATGATTTGAAGAGCCTTTAAAATATTAGTTCCCCCGAGTCCAGCATTTTCACTGAAAGTTCCTAGTTTCCTGGCTCCAACTTCTTGCCTTCATAAGTCAAGGAGTTAAGTGTCCATCAGATGTACATTAGTACTTGCAGAAAACAACTTTTACAAAAGAGTTTGAAAGTCCAAGAATAATATGATCGTCACGCAGATTTTCCCTTAAGCGCGCATAAGGCTACCTGGGGCCTATACCTGGGCCTCAAACCTCTAATAATTTTTTTTCATAACAAAAATAATAAATAATAGCACTATTCTCTAAATTTAATAGACAAATGGATAATGCCAGCTAAGGCATGTTTTTAAGGTGGCTATTTTGAATCATAGTCGTATTTCGAAGCATATGCACTAACTGTTTCGCAGACCATGATCCATGGATTCAAGCTCGTAGCTACCTTAAGGCAAAACGATGCAAGACATTGGGGCCTTCAATTTTTTTAAAGATAATAAATATTTATAACATCAACATCGCTAGTAACTATCATCGGGAAGCTAATAAAAAAGAAGCGAAGAAACAAAGTTTCATTTTGTTTTTCAATCTGTCTTTTTACATAAATTGATCTGAAATTAATTATGTATACAAAAGATTGCAAATTAAGTAAAAAAAGTAGAATACACATTATAGGGTAGTAAAAATATTTTGAGGGAATTGAATATTGCCTGGGGCCTTTCAAGTACTAAATCCGCTACTGAGGTCAGATGTTAATGGGGAAAGATCTTGGTGGAACTAAATGTCTGTGATTAACGCAAATCAAATCATTTAAAAAAAAATAGAGAACACACGTTAATCCAAAAAACAATTGGTCGATAAAGTCCGTCTGATCAGAAAAGAAATTTACATTAAGAAAAGATTGTACTAATAAAATAATGTAATTACCGAGGGAAAATCCAATGTCCCGTTATAGCTTGAAGGTAATTATCTTCATTCAAATTATGATTGTCAAGTTAACTGCTACTGAGCACAGATAGTACTTGGATGGACTACCAATCCAAAGAATTCAGAGTGACGCTGGTTAACAGAGGGGTGGGGTGTGGGCTGGCGACCTTTATTTCACAAAAAAATAATTGTCAAAAATATAAGCTGGAAAGCAGGCTGCAGCGCTCTTAAGTATAAAAAAAAAATACGGCGGTACAGAAGGCAACGGGAAACCACTGCACTATATATTCCCATGAAACCATGTCCATGGTTCTCCATAATGGGAATCATGCACATGGTCACGTTCCTCAGAAATGAGGG
>JAGXCT010032994.1:0-10082 GCA_022495035.1 Philopotamus ludificatus | reverse complement strand
CTACGACTTTATTTATGAATAAATATAATATTTTTAAATGAAAATTAATGCAGAGGCATCTTTTAAAGGCAATGTGATTGTTAGAATTTCGATATGTTTAGCCGTTTCATTTTATTTGAAGTTTATTCGGCGTACGGTAAAAATCCATATAATTCGCTTGGCGATTAAAGGGTTGATATATCAAGATTTATTTTTAAACCTACTAAATAAGGATGCAAATCTGAGGTCAGTAATATACTCTCCATTTATATTGTAGCGGTTATTCCATTATGCGCGAGATGATTTCCCGTGCTTTAATTTGAATTTGAGCCCCTAGCGGGATCTAGCGGCATCATCGACAATCAGTGGCCCCATCATGCCAAGGCGTCTCGCGGTAAAACTCTCCCTCACTCTCTGTCTTACGGTCGTACGGTAAAAATCCATATAATTGGCTTGGCGATTAAAGGGTTAAACTATTCACCTGTACGCAGGAAAATATGTTTAAACTTCTACATTGGAAGAGACGGAATATTAATATAAATCGGGAGAATATTGCACACCTCAGATTTTTAAATCACATAGTCATTATAAAGACCTATATATCACAAAAAAGGATGTAGAAAAAACAAAACTTATGATCAATAACAAGATTGTCAATAGATCGATTTCAGTCAAGGGGATGACTAGAGAGGAAGTTCAAGAATATGTTTACCTCGTTCAAACGCGACTAATCGCACAATGCCTAAAACTAAGGCATTTAATTAACTCTGGGTAATGACCTAAGACATCGAAACCTAGAAGCTTACGATGTATTAGAAGGCGATAGAGCTATCAATGTTCAGATATATCTCTGCTCGATCGAATCTGCAACGAAACGATCCGCGAGATGGGGCTAGAAAGTCATGGACTAGAGGAGAGGTCAACGAAAAGTGGGTCGCTCCTTGATGAGATGGAGAGAAGACATGGTCAAACTATGACCGGATTAAATAGAAACAACTAAGATTCAACTGTTCTCGATTAATCTAGATATTTCATAGAAGTTTTTGTATTTTTATTTTATTTTTTCAGCTTTTACATTAATTTGGACTTTTAAAATAATCACTAAAGGCTTAATACTTATTATGCAATAAGACTAGATCATAGTTTAAGAAAAAGTTCATATTACAATTGCATAAAAAATATATTAAAAACATGGTGTAAATAATTTTCCATGTCATGTTAGGAAAACTCGCGAAATTTTCTGACGCCAACTGAAAATAAATTTATTAAACCAAAAAAAAATATATGATCCTTATTAAGGGTCCCACATTATGTTTACGAAGGTAGTTTTAATTGAATACTATTGATTATATTACGTTAAGATTAGAACAATATATTTGCGCGTCTTTCTATGCTTGCTATGTTGATCTGAAACTATCCAGAATATTTCATGTATCACATGAAGAGAAACTGATTGCCTTGGTTACATGGCTGCCGTGGTATTTTTTCCGCCAGTGTCCGATGCCCTAATTGAATTCAAAATTGTTTGCATTGAATTTGAACCCGGGATAGCCAGCCTGTGTCAATCTGCCAATAACTCAATTAGCCGTCGGCGGAGTGCTGTTGGGATAATTAAGTTGTCGGTTGGCTTTTCTGTTATCATCACCGGACCCCTTCCCGGGGCGTTGCCGGTGCATAGTTCTTTTTTAAACTGCCAATATGTCGACGAATGTACGCCGATGGCAAAGTAAACAGTTTATGTGTATGGAGTCCCTTTGGAAAATTTGCATGCCAAATCCCACCCATTGTGTTGTGGAAAACAACGAGAGAGAGAAAAAAAAAAATGAAAAGCATAACCCCGCATATGAATAGGCACTTACCTGAAATTGCTGGAAATTTTTGGGTGCAAAAAAATGTATTCAGACGGCGCGAAAGAAAAACGTTTAGATTCCATCGAGAATGTTTATTGATCAGGCAGCAGCTGGCTCGATATTAACTTTGATTGGATGGCGCGGGAATATATATATATATATATTTAATTTTTTTTTTCAGTAAAATTTGCGAAATATCGAATTTTGGCATTTATTTCTTTGTTCGAAAACGGCCATGCCGGGTGCAATATATATCGCATTTGATCTAAATGGGAATGCAGCATAAACGTGGGGTTATTTACGTCCCCCTGGCACCGGTACCCAGGTGCGGTCCCCGACCCAAATTAAACGGGCTTTACCCGTGCTCCTGCAGATATCACTTTTTCCCGGTCCATGGACCCCCATCATGTTTTGCCAAAATTGGGAAATTTAAACTGGCGCCATGGCATATGATATATGGCCGGCATTAAAAATATCAAGTGCTTTGCGATGAGACAGTACGTTTTTTGTATGAGAATAGTGACTGGTGTACGCATGCGCATTACAGCCATCGAATTCTTAAGGAAAAGTCTTTAGAAGACTTTTCTGGAATGCTAGAAAACCCCGGAAAATTAGCAATAATGAAATATAATAATGGACAATTAATATATACACTAAACCTTCCTATAACGTTCGACAGTCCCCTTCTATAGCGCGATGATACTCCGAAGATCACGGAGGAGCCAAATATTAAAATTCCACTAGAAGTAATCCTCGATAGGAATCTAGGGAACGCATTTTGAAAAAAACAGGGGGATATCCAAAAAGACAAAAGAAACGCTTAGTGCAAAGTCTGGTATTCTTAATTTTTATTTACGGAGTAGAAACCTGGACCATAAAGTAAAATACGAAAATAAAATTGATGCCTATGAAATGTGGTGCTGGCTCTGCTAAGAATACCATGGACCGCTAAATGCAGAAACGTATTCGTTTTAAAAGAAATGGGGAACTACAAAGAAGACCGACTTTCGAGCATATGTCTCAAAAGGATTCTTCGATACTTTGGGCATCTCGCCAGAAGAAACGATTAGCCTGGAGAAGCTCGTCGACTCCACCGTAGTAGCTGCGATGCGGGATGCAGAATGCAGAGAATCCTGGAGAGATAAAAACAAGAATTTTCGGAACAAGAATGATCACGATCCTCAGAGATTAGAGTGCCGACCAAAAAAGAAGACAATTCCAAGCATGGACCAAGGTTATTCAGGGGAATAGTAAGCTCAAATTAGGGAAAATTAGTAAGAGTTTATTACCGAGGGATTTTCGTGACCATTAGTACCTACGAAGCGACCGAGTATATCGCACAACATCTACAATGGTTCTTCCAGTCCAGGCGAGAGCCGCTAACTAGCTAGGCTCCCAAAGCAAAGCTCCCTTAAAGGGCTCGTCAGTTCTCTCTGCTCCCATATGTGACGAAGACTCAAAATTTTCTTATAGAAACGGGCTATGGTTGCAGCTCTTCATGGCAGGGGAGATGGACAGCGTGTCGCGACGAATGGTAATGGAATTATTATTGGCCACGGCGCCTTCATTGCCAAATTAGTCAAACTTGGCCTACGTGAAGACAACTACTTTGGGAGTGTCCAAGACTAAAGTCAGATGGGAAAGATATGTTCAAGGCAGTCAGAAAAGCTTCTGACTCCTGGCTTGGATAGGCTGTCTTGGTTGTTAGTCGCTCTGCCAACAGGGCGTTCTGTCTTTTCTTGAGCTGTGGCAGAGTAAGAGCAAACCCGATTTACCCTACACCATTGTCTACTAGGGTGGATGACTCTTTAAATCGTTTTAACCGAAGTGCACATCAAGATAGGCTAGCATACCCACTATGAGACGAGTATAAAGGGGTAACCTTTAAACTAATCAGTCACTCTCAGTATAGTGGGTCAAGCAATGACCTCGGAAAGCCTTTCTATAACGTGGGTATTGATAACGTGGTCCCGATTTTTACTTTATAGGAGGGCTGACTGTATGATGATACCTCGTGCATCGAATGTTTTTATCTAGAAATATTTCTGCGGTTAAATGCCTGAAAACTATTTCCGAGTAATTCAGCGAGTAAGAAATACGAGGTATTTTCGTTTTTCTTATAAAATCTTGGCTTGCGCAATTTTCTTTTATGTTTTTTTAAATCTTCGGAAATAGAAATTGTTGTGAAAGAGGCATACATGGCGAATACGAATGCACATGTTTAGAAACAGTGTTGTTTTGACGGTAAATACTTTTTAGATTTTCAATTTTTCCGCAAATATAGCCCATATTACCGAAAAAAGCTCTTTAAACAATGAAAATAATTTAATTAATTTTTAAACAGATTTTATCGCTCAGCAAATATATATATAAGCCGAATAGAATATTATAAAAAACCATGACTAGATCAAGGATCGTCTTTAGTCATTAAAAAAAGGTTCCAATAAAACGATTATTTCTTTATAAAAAATATTTTTAAACTATTTAGGGACTAATTTAAAATAAACTATGTACTGATACGACTGCAAATATATAACTCGGTAATGATTATAAAGTTTTATAATATTTAATATAATGTTATTTAACGACGATTGCAAAATAATTAATATGATTTAATCTTAATGCAACTTAGTCTATTGCTTGTACTAATGTCTGAAACTGTTAATATATAATCCGTCATACACATGTGTTAAACTTATGTAGACATGACATTATACATATGTTTGAAACCCTAGAAATTCATAACTATGACACAAATTCAAAACGGTCCCAATTTTAAACAATTTACACATGTGTATAAACCACGCTATATTATTTACGTTAGTAATATATCTTTTTTAACTATTTCTTATTATTTTATAAATATATTTAAGTGAAAATTATCAAAGGTAATCAAAAATAATCAAAAAATACATAAGCTATTATATGAGAAGCAGAAGCTTAAGAAAGCACAAAAAAGTTCTCAAGGATAAGAGTAGTTTTATATAAATTTTATTTCATAACTAACAAAAAATAGTTTAAGGTAGAAAATTTCGTAAGAGTATGGAACAACATTTTCTTAATCTTGTTTGCAATTTCTGATCCTAATCAAGAACGAGCTTTTAAATTTCAACAGAACCTGCAGAAATCTATAGCTGATTTACATCTTGATGATTTCTAGCACATTTTGTTCACGATTTTTAGTAAAATGTATCTACCGTGCAAAAAAGTTGAGTGTATAATAAAAATAATATAAAATTTAATTTTATTATTTAGTCAATAACGTTTAACTATGAATACAGTCAGCCCTTATATAATGAAGAAATCAGGACCACGTTATAAAAGCCAAGACACTCGTATAAAATTTAGGTTGATAGCTTTTTAAATTTATTTTGTAAATTGAACGAAATCAATACATCGATCATTTTTCATATTAACATTATTTTTGTTTTTTCTAGCTAAGTCAATACAAAGAAACTATTTTTCTATTCCGATGCTTTAAATGACTTTGTTTTATTTTTTTTACATTCGAAAATTCACGTTCTAGGAGCAAACGCTATAGAAGGGACTTTCGAACTTGTTATAGAAAACCGCGTTATTGCAGGAAGCATTGTAGAAGGGTTTTAAAATATTGATAAAGAAAATATTAATTTATTATTAGTTACAATACAGTAATGACTACTACTGACAATTTTTAGAGTACATCGACCAATAGGGATTCGAAGAAAAAAATATAATAGTACTAAGAAATATTTCAGCATCTTTTAAACAGCAAATTCACAAATTTTCCTCAATAAATAATAAACATAAAAAAATAGTATTTGTGAGGCCTTCGTTATTAATCAGGATAATCGTGAGTTCACCGCATTTTTATTCTAATATTTTCATCGAAATAAAACAATAGACAAAACACTTCTGCATTGCACTAAACCGCAATTACTCCTCGTGCCACCGATGCTGAAACAAATCCAGTGGGAAATAAATTTTATAAATAAAAAAAATGCACGGCAAACCGCTTTTGTGTCTGACGTAAGCCCCAAACTCAAAAGCTGATTGCATTGCATCAGGAACGAATCACGGCTCTAAAAATGCATGCGATGCACTGAGCTCATATCCAGTTAGAGCCACCAACTTGAGTGACATACTAATCAACTCTTTACATGTGCAACGTGGCTCCACTATGACAAGATTACTCAATCAGCGTTCAAACGTTCTAATAAATTTAATGGCCGATCCCAATATATTAGAGGGATCATAACGTAATCAATTTTCTTTTGCTGACGGAAAAAAATTCTTAAATATCAATCAACGAAATAATTTCAATCATTTTCTAACACGATTCTCTTTTTAAAAAATCGTTCGGGTGCGTTTTCACTTCTCCAACATTTTTTTATTTTTTTTTCCTATTAATATATGTTTTAACGATCTGAAAAGGTGGTAATCCGATGAAGAATAGTATGGATGAGTTTAAAGTTCCATTCAAATCTTCCTTATTTTTCTTAGTATTATTTTGACAACGTGACGCTTTATTGTGTTAAAGGATCTTTATTAGGTTCTTTATGAGCTCGAGTTGTTCACAATTCAATATAACGGTCTGACCAGGTTCAATCAATTCATAGTGTATAATTCTAGAAAAATCCCACCACATACTAACAAGAACCTTCTTTATTGTTAGTGATGGTCAAGGGGTCGGAACAGGTAATTCTCCGGAAGAAGCCATTATTTTTTTTTTCGTAGAGGATTATTGTATAGTGAGGTCTTAAATTAGACCACCTTTGACAGGCCAACTTGGCGGACACAACACCATTGGACATCCTAGAAGAACTATTTTAGGCCAGACCTAAGTATTGGGTTAAAGGAGGAGATTCTTGCGCCGACTGAACCGGCGTAGACCATGAATGCACTGAAGGGGCCAGGTGTCCGCCTTACCACGTTAAACAAAGTTCCTCTCTCAGTAGAGAATTCTGCGCAGTCCCACAAAATATGCTCCGAGGATTGTTCAAGATCAACACAGAAGTAGCAGCTAGGGTCGTTCTTGAGGCCCAGTCTAGGCAAATTCGCGTTAAACGATCCGTATCCTCTTATGAATTAGGACACGTAGTGATTAGGACAGATTCAGCTCATTTTCATCCGGGAGTGAACGCTTGTGAATCTTTAGGATAGCCCTATCAACGGATCCTAGCTCTTCCTGGGATAGGGGCCACGCTTCCAATAAGCGCTTGGTGACCATGAGGAATGAGCCACATAGCAGCACGTGTCTGGAGCTCTGGATCGAGCGGAAGGACACCCGCGAGGACCAAGAGCACCGCCGTGGACGAGGTTCTATATGCCCTGGTCATCATGATCAGTGGTAACCTTTGTCCAGAAAGAAGAGGGCGCTGGACAGATGACATGCAGGCATTATGAGCCCTGAAGTTTCCAGCATAGGTGATGATGGGGACGAAAATGGTCCCCTATCGGCACTGGCCACTCGGCTGAAGCACCCAATCGAGTATTTAGCCTTTTCGATGATCTGTCCCGTGTAGGCAGTCATACCTAGATTTGAATCCAGGATAATGATAAGACCTCTTTAGTGAGCCTTTGACCAAGACTCATTTGGCAGAGGCGAAGCATAACTTGTAGGATTATTGTATAGCACCCATTTCTTGTCTCCAGTTATAATTCGCCGTAAAAATGAATCGGCCTCATACCGAGACAAAAGAGACGCACAGATGGTACGCCGTTGATCGAGAATCAAAATAAAAAGTATATTTTTCCTATGCGACGCAGATGATCCTGAACTGTAGACCATGGACAGCCAATCTTGGACGAGAATCTGAATCCATCGCCGCCTTCAAGATACCATCATCTAATTTTTGGGATCGTCCTTTTCGTGCGACATCTTTGAGATTCCTATTTCCATTTTTAAACTTTTTAAAGCACCGATGACACTTGTTTAGTTTCAGAATAATCCTGTAAGTATTGATATTTTTTTTCACTGCTTCGCTTGCCGTGATTCCTTGATCGAATAAAAATAGCATACAATGGCATAAGTGTGCTTCTTCTATTGTTGGATATGACATCTTTCCCCCTTGGTAAAAAAAAATAACCGCAAAATAAAATGTACAACTTTCCCCTAATACACTCGGTGCATTTATATTTTTATAATTTAATTCCGAGCGTTCTCGATCTGTGTTAACGTCGGAGTTCCTCTCAAACTAAACCCGCTATCTTCATTGCTTTTCAACAACCGTTTCGACATCCGCTCGGAACTGAAACTCGGCGAAAGCATCGCTGTTAAGTCCTCAACACTTCCGGCTAACATGCACCCCAATATATCGGACAAACACGTACAGCATCGAAACACTTGATGGATACTAATATCTCACAGTGGCGAGTGCGAAGAGGTGTTATCTCGGAAGGCCCGATACATAAATGATGCGAAAGACAATATAAAATTGATCGAAATGTATAAAGCCGGAGTGAAAGGGGCGAGAGTACGGTCAAGCCGTATGTAAATAAATGTATTTTCTTATTTTTATGATGTGAATCTTTTATTTCGAATAGAAAGTTCTGACATCACAACGGGCTATACAATTGACGGCTGCCACAGAAAATCTATCATGATGGGAATTAGGGGAGGAAAAACAGGGATGATGTGATAATCTTTTCCGAACCATGAGTATGTGGTCGAAAATAAAATAGAGATATTGCAAGAAAAATTGGAAAATTTCATATATCCAAGAGGAAATATATAAATCCAGATGTAAAAATTAAATATACGCACATGTCGTGCCGAATAATAATAATAATACTTAATAAATTAACTACATATATTTATAAGACGATATTCTACGCAAAAATCTAGACTATTTTTTCTTGAGTACCTTTCAGCTGAAATTAGGTGAAAATTTAAAAGGGAGCTGAAAAATTGCCTCTAAATATATCAAGAGACCTACAACGATTTACAAATAATGAAAAACATTATATTTAGTATTAATAAATAAGATATATTTATATTATTTCTAGAGCGGAAAGTAATGACATTATTTTTCAATCAATTTAAAGAATTCATCTCAGATTTTTCGTAAAACTTATAGTTTTTTTAGCAGTATCTTCTTTAATATTACTAATTGGACATAATACACCTCTTCTGTCGGTGTTTAATCAGGTTTTAGTAATTCAAACATCCCATTAAACACAAAAGGAGTACCTTTTTCAGTAAATGTTATCACAGGGATAGACGCAGATACCTAATTTGATGAAAGTATTTTTTTTACTTGAATTGGTGTGAAGGACCCTCTTCTTATCTCTAATAACAATCTATGTAAATAAGAAATCGATTTTATATCTGGACAGTAAAAATAAGAATATGGTTATTTGTTGTTCTTAGATCGTTGGAGAAAGTTTGCATGGGTCCCAAATTATTTATATATATTTTTTTCGTGCTTTTAAAATTATTCTTAACCGCAGATCGGACTCGACTAATACATTTAAAGTGTCATCAACGATTTGAATTTGTTCTGTTCATAGCGTTATTGAAGCTAATATAAAATTTCGAAAAAGGGCTTGTGGTGGTCACATCAAGGACATATAACTTCGACTTCGAAATATTAATTTTGGCAAAACAATTAATAAATGGAGTTTAAGCACAAACCCAGACGCAAAAAAAAACAAGTTATGCACGTACATTTTCGTAAATATCAAAAATGCAACGTATGCAAAAAACGCAAACAACAAGCCGCCGTCCAGACGCTAAAAAAATACAACCAATTAATTAATTTTAGAATTCTGGAATACCAAGCAAAAAATCGCCGACGTAAACAACCACTTCAGGAGTGGAAAGGGTATCCGCTCGCGCCCTATTCAATTGAGCAACCAAATAACAAACGCTAGAGAGGATCGCAGCTTCATCATGAGCTGAAGCTATCCTGGATTTTGTCTAAGAGTCTTGTGCAGATGAAAGTCCCGACTGAAGCCCAGCTCGTCTGTCGCATGCTCTCAAATGGAAGAGAAGCAAACAACGCAGTGATTCAAGGATGTCCTGGACTTCTCTCAGCCGCTTTGGCAGTAACCACCCAGCACTGATTCTTTCCAGAGGAACTTTTCTTCCCATATCAAACGGTCTCCTGAAAAACTACTCCTGGCCTAACAACCGGTATCCTAAAAAACTTTTCATCGCCAGCCGACTGTGCTGTGACCAGCTTCGAGGTCGTAGAGATCTAAGACCATGTCTACGAGTCTTGTGCAGACGAAAGTCCCGACTGGAGCCTAGCTCGTCGGACGCACACTCTC
>JAGXCT010032993.1:0-17289 GCA_022495035.1 Philopotamus ludificatus | reverse complement strand
GTAGTAGCGTTTGCCATGGCGCTGTTGGTTAGCCGGTTTCGCGTGCCTGCACGCCCTGGCGTCTAAACGGTTAAACTGACAATTAGAATAACAGTAACTCGAAAAAAAAACATAAAATGTCTGTCAGAATGGCGGATCGAGTGATCTTATTATTTTCATAAATTTAATATTTCTCTTAAAAAAACTTATTGTCCTCATTGATGTTTTATTAGAACTTATTAGTAAGTAACTTATTGTTGTATTAAAAACCACGTTAAATTATAAATATTTAAATTTAAAATTTACATGTAAACGGAATAGTGTCCTAAATAACTTAAGTTAATTATTATTGATCGTGGTTTCTGTTCCTTGGGATTTGTACAAAATAATCGGCTATCCCGTTAAATCAGCTTTCCAATTAAACTAATCTACTGCTCAAAACAGTTTATATTTCGTAACTATTATAATATATTTTGTTATAATATATAGTATATTTTGTTATAATATATATTGTCAGAGGAATGTCATAATGATGAATTTTGATGTGCAAGATATTCCACTATATTGCCGTCTACTATTCATAATGGAAATATTCCCATGCCTAGTTCTTCCAGGATTATCTTCCTTAGCATATAAAGCATATACATATGTATTTAACTTCAACATCCTCTGTATAATTCATACTTTTGTTGCGTATAAGTAAACGGGAAAAAGTTACATAATAATATATTGTAGTTAAGAATCATATTTCGTGTTAATTTTATTGAACATTCAGAACATCACTGTAATTTTCGGTTAGAAAGCGCCGCTTTTATCTTTTAACTTATTTTTTATCGTATATTTTTTTCTTATTAATAATAATATCACGTTTTCCTTGAAATTCTTTTGAAAACATTTCATCATCTCGATTCTGTCGACCAATTTTAAAGCCTCATGCTGAACAAACGTGTCCCCCATACGACTCCCCTCGCTATACAATGTTTTATAATTTTTTTGCTGCGCAAAAATTGCAATAATTCACAGTTTAACGACAATAAACTGAAATTTGGGAAGGTATCGACGTGTGTCTTTTGCAAGCGCCGCGTCCCATACGTGAGCGACATACGCCGTATTGGTCTCGGCTTTTATTAAAGATTTATTTGACGGCACCTCTCAAAAGATATGAAGTCGATATCAAAGCCCCTCTCTCTCGACTTCAGAACCAGGATTTATCAAAGGAGATCAAACGATTTAACCATCGCGTTTATTTTTATACGTCACTCGCAATGCTTAATTCATGACGGGCCCCGATCTCTGGTTTGTACTATAATTCATACGTCGCTTTGCCCAGATAAAAAAAGGAAAACACGACTCATATGCCCACTTCTATCCAATGAGATGTATTATACAGTTGCCGGGGAAACATTAATATTAACCGTAGATAAATAGTGAAATATTTATTCGGTCCTCTTATCGCCAGCGGGTACGCTCGATCTTCTACATAAAACTCTATCCAATATCACTGGGTCAGCCGTGCTGAATTGGAGATTTAGGAAATTCCTTTTATGGATGTTAAGAATTCGCCGGTTCTAATTTTTTCTTGTATAGCGGGCATTTATTCTCGAGAGAACGGTGGCGTCTAATCGCAACGTGCAATCTTCTGTAGCAACTCGTA
Organism: Philopotamus ludificatus; assembly: GCA_022495035.1. Lineage (NCBI taxonomy): Eukaryota > Metazoa > Arthropoda > Insecta > Trichoptera > Philopotamidae > Philopotamus > Philopotamus ludificatus. The sequence goes on along the minus strand of JAGXCT010032993.1, from coordinate 15,656 downwards.
TCCGCAGATAGGATCTTTTGAATTTTTATGAATTTACCCTTGACAGCCTCAATCTTGTCCGACATCTACTCTCCTATCCGCGCGGACTGCATTGTTTCATTCTCATTATTATATGTGTACGATAATAATTTCAGACGCACACATTGACGTGAAAATAAATAACGCCCGGCATGTGCTGAACAATCTGGAGAATGGAATCTTTTAGAGCTGGAGCACCTGCTGCATTAACAACCCGCAGTAAATTGTGCAGTTACTGCATTCTGCGTTTTCTGTAAATCATACATACACATGCACAGTTCATATATTACTGTCCTTTGTTTGATTTTATCGCTCGGTGGAATGGAAGCTTTTAAATTCAACAATTTTAAAAACCGCAAATGCAATGATTGGTGCCATTACTTGCATATGCAAATGTAACAGTCCAATTTGCATCATCAATCAAGTGTATATAATAATTTATTTAAACGAATTCAAATAGATAATATTCATTTCAAAAAAATCTATGAGAATTGACCCTATAACATTAATATTATAAAATATTAGGAATGCATCAAATGCATAGTTTCGATGTTATAATATCATTTTTGGCATATATTACATCTTTTATTGAATATTTGTTTTTATCATTCAAAATGACTCTATTTTCATCTGATTTTGAAATAATATCCTTCATATACAGTCCAGAGCGATTATTTTAACGCAGATTTTTTTTAATTAACGCGGTAATTACGCAAACAAGATTTTTTTGATATAATCTGCTTAGATGAGTAATAATTTTTATACAAAATATTATCCTACCATCGATATTCCTACCTATATATCATTATGTAAACATTTTACATGATTTTTATGGCATTTTTTTACGCGATTTACTTTTTTGCATGCAATTATTTCTATAAAACAATGAGTGAACGTACTAGTTGCTGAAAATCACTATCGCTTAAAATGTTATAAAAAATATTTTCCAGATACATGGGCTAGTATATAAATTTAATTCTATCTAATGCATATGTTATATTAATTCACTTTCCCTCATGTCTGAGGAGCGTGACCACATGCATGATTCCTCTAATGTAGGACCATGGACATGGTTTTCATGGGAATATTATTAATTAATTCATTTGATTTGCAAAAGGGTTAATTTGAAATGCAAAATGGTTCATTTAAATAGCAAAATGGTGAATTTGATTTGCAAAAGGGTTAATTTGAAGTGAATACCCTGTATTCCCCGCAATGTCAAACCACGACACTGATTAATAATAATACGATTTTTAATATTATGTCAGTTGGATTAAAATTTATATTATTTGATAAATGAAGGATAATTTCAACGCGATAAACTACCTATATAAATACTTTTATAAAACAGGAGGAGGTATTGGGTCTTTTTCTCTTACATAAACTCTGGCCACAGTCTTATAAAGAATTTCCTGAATTCATAGTTCGTCGGACACCTATCCGACTACTGACTTAGCCCTATCCCAGTTAACTTACATTATCGAAATAATATGCATGTTACATACACAAGCCATAACAATGGTTATATATATATGTATTGTAGTTTATGATGATATTCGAGTTCATTTAAAAAAACGGTTTATTTATTTGTAGACACCTTATTGTTGAACTTTTGCTTCGGTTGGCCCAAAGCTCTCTGCAATTGTAAAGCGTTACTGCATCTCGATTCAATTAAGGAAAATACTGCAGCCTTGTCCGAATCCTGCTCTCGATTATCATCGGGAAAAAAATACTATGCACGACGTGCAAAATTCCAATTTCCATTCAGCTCATCGGGCTCTCCATAAACGGAGACGTATCGGGATTCGCGCTCACTTTCCATGGAATTAACCCGTTAAACCCGACCGGATCGGGTCGCGCATTTCTATTCTATCTGAGACCGAATACCGTTAGACCATAACGGGATCACATATCAAGATTGCATTCGTCTTATTGGCCAACTGCATCCAGCCGGCGTGCAACAATGCTGCATTAACTAAGCGAGACGGGGCCGCGACAATCGGCGAAAAAACCGACCATCCTCAGGTTCAGGGTCCCGACATCATCCCGCCAATTCAATTCTAATTTTTAACATCAAAAAGCATAAAGATTAATAATATTTCAGATCGTATTCTATCGTCATACAATGTATTATCAATCATTATTATATAGTTTTTCTCGATTTTTTGGCATTCATTCGCGTTCAACCCTGATTTTCCAATCACCATTTACGATTCGTATACAAAGGCTAAAATTATACATTGTGTCAGAACACATTGGATGCAGGTGCGTTTATAAACGACGCAAAAAAGGAATACGTAACATAAAGATGTTATTTTATTTACATTTTTATATCGATAGCGAATTCGCAACAACAAAAAAAAACGTATTCACACAGATGTATAAATGTATAGACGTTCGATGATTATTTTCGCAGACCGACACCAGTCAATATTGACGAAACAATCAATGGTACGGCATAAACTGACCCTAATGGCGCCCAATTAGGGGTAGGTGCGCTAATTCCGTTCAGGCTAATTCCCAATAATTACAACCGATCTGTACAAAATGGCCAATGCCCTCTGTGCACGGTACAGTGGCGTGCCGCGGCTAATGATTCCAGTTAATTCCAATAAATTGACTTAAATTAATGACTCTGAAGAGCCCACATGAGCAGACTTTAATTGGAGACCGTTACAGATTATAAGCTAATCTAATAGACTGTGCCGAACTTTCGTAATGTTATAACGTATGATCTTGCATTGAATTTATGAACATATTTTAATTGAAAATATTATTTGTTGGGAAGAGTTATGTATTAAGATCTCTAGCCGGAGTCGCATAAGGGAATGCGCTCATTAGAAACTGACTACCGGCGCATCCGACTTGGCTCAACTGCTTAACTGCAAAATTAGCTTTATCCCCAGGATACGTAGTAGTACGCTTTTAAATACTTGTTGGAGTGCGCACTTTCAAACTATCGGATAGCTTTAACCTAACTACTTCAGACTGTAGTAATTAAAAAAAGTGTGTATGTGTATGCCGTCAGCATGGGCAGAATGTGGGATGCTGTGCATTAACCGAGATTTAACATGACCAAGTCCGGCAATTGCACAGTGGGTCCGCCAAAGACCCGCATGAAAGCCCGGCATAATTGCTGGTGAGTCGCATTTTCAATTGCAAATATACCGAGAATGTGGAATATCCTTTGATGTGCAGAGCCAACAATAATTCCTGACGGAATATGCCGCGGCCAGCGGATGGACGCAGTTGCCGCATAATTGTAGCCAATTTATTGACATTAGTTTATCTTCAGGGATTAATGAACTACCGACTGAGAAACTCGATTGCTTTTATCCCTGCGGACTCGCACACTTCTTTGAAGATAATTTATTTTCAACCTAGTAGAAGTATAAGAAATTGATGATAAGCACAAATCAAGACAAATATATCCAAGATTGTGATGCTTTTCCTCTTTTCCTTTTTCATTAGAGATCACATCCGATGTCATTCGTTTTTATTAACCGATCGTCACGGCGGCTCAAAACCAACCGCGTCATCCGAAGGGGGTCTATTTAAATTGAAAAATATACCCCAAGCATTAAAAATGGATTATTCTAAGAATATAAATAGTTATTCTTAATATGCTTCATAATTTGGGGGATATTTATACTAATCAATAGACGCGTAAGTGACGAGCGAATTCGACAATGTCCCGCCGCAGACTGAGTATACGCCGCCGTCTCAGACTTCTCACCGTACCTGTTACTAGTGCGGTTTCGCACTTGCACTTCTTACCGGATTCGAGCGAGAAAAAACATTGCACCCGTGCCAAAATAGAAGCGCATATTATTGTTTTTATTTATTTTTTTCGCAATTGCGGACAATGAAGGTCATTGCTTATTTATATGTATTCTTTAGACGTTTTTAGACAAATGAAAAAAAATTGTGACATGTAAGATTTATATTAAAAGAGTTATTCAAGATACCCGTCATAGCTTAGAGGTAATTACAATCAAATTACGATTGTTAATGTTAATTGCCAATAAGCGCAGATAGTATTCAGATGGGTGACCATTCTGAATACTTTGAGTGACGCTGGACAAGAGGAGTGGGTGCAGAGGCTGATGACCTTCATTTCACAAAAAAATAATTGTCAAAAATATAAGCTAAAACGGAAGCAGTACTCTTCAGTATAAAAAATTACTGCGGTGCAGAAGGCAACGGGAAACCACTGCACTGTATATTCCCATGAAAACCATGTCCATGGTCCTCCATAAGGGGAATCATGCACATGGTCACGTTCCTCAGAAATGAGGGAAGTGGTTTAAAATCTTATATAAAAATATAATAATATGTAATCGCTTCACTACTCAAAAAAAAATTCAAGAAAAATCAAAAACTTGGGGGCCCAAATAGATCTCCACGGCTAATACATATTGTATTATTTTTATTTATATAGAATAATGTGAGAGAACGAGAAATGTGGGAGTACATTTAAAGGATAAGATATGAGGTAGCTATGGGAGTCTGATTTTCCTGGGGATTATTGGCTGAGAATGGATTTTGGGAGTCGAGGATTGTGATACATTTAATTGGAGATTGAAGAGGTTTAAATGAAATATTTGAATTTTGAAGAGGAATTAAAATAAAGCAATGGCCTTTTGCATTTATTTATTTTAATGTAATTAGCTAGCGGTGAAGTTTTAGGCTCGTTTTGTATGACAATTTGTCTGAATAGTAGTCAATCCTCCTATAGCGCGAAAATAGAGACCACGCTATAAAAAACCGCCATATAGAAGACTAGGCAACCATACAAAATTTAGGGTTAGGTTATTTTAATTGTATTTTGAAAATCGAACGAAATCATTACATCCAAGATTTTTCCATTATCATATTTTGAATAGGGCGCGTGTTATATTATGTTGTCAACCAAAGGCCATTGACTTTTATTTTGTGCAGCAATGTATCACATATTTACGAAATATGTAATTTAAACTTAAAAAATATACGTTTAGTAAAAAAGGGCGCTTTAAAAGTACGCTCTATAGGAGGGATTGTCGCACACACTATAGAAAACCACTATATATCAAGGAGAAGTATATTCATTTTATACTGAATTTTTAAAATGAAATGTGGTGAGGCAGAATCCAGGCTTGGGAAGGTTTGGGGAGTCGTTGAGTTTTTAATAACTGAAAGGTAAATTATTATATTTTTATTTTTTAGGGATAATTTACTTTTTCCAGTAATGGTTCTTCCGAGTGAAATGATTTTCTAATATCGTATTATTAATTTTAATTGAAAATTTTGATAAATCTTGATGATTTTAGCGGAATTTTGAGAAGAAAAAAATCGGAATTTATTTTACCTACTATCAACTATTAATACTACGTGTAACTGAATTCATAGCCAAAGCTCTAAATTTTGCGGATCACACTGTCATGATATTCCTGGATATGCCTCGGGCTGTTGACAAAGTCTGACATGATGATCAACTGTACAATTGCATTAAAAGTGAATAAATGTATTTTGGAAGCTGCATGTATTATTACTATCTTAGAATAACTAAGACTAACAAAGAAACATGTGCACTTTTTTATTGTCAAGCTGAAGAATTTAAGAGGAAAATTGGGAGCTGATTATTACGTTTTTTAACACATGGAGCACATCATAAAAGAAAAACTTAGTTATAAATATCAGAATTTTGTCAAGGATTTGCATTCAAAATATATATTCGTGTTTATAAAATAGTATATAAATTGAGCTATTTATTTTTGGTCCCCCTAATATTTGTACAAAATGCATTTATGCATGAGTTAAATCCCGTGACCGGAAGTCGAGTAATTTCTCGAAATTCGAACCTGACCGGAGGCTATGCGATGGAAAATGCGCAGCCGTTTCCGCTACTTTTAGCAGCTACCCGAATTCCCGATGAACCCGTTGAATTATTTCACATTTATATTTTTATCAAAGGCCCTCCAAATTTATTACACAAACAGCATTGCGGTCATCTATCAGGTTTACTGCGACAGAAAATGTTTTAAACATAAATATGTCATCAAAAATATTGACTAGTGGTGTAAGCCTTTTTCTTTCAACTCCTACCTACCGCAGAAAAAAAAGCGAAATAAAAAAAAAAGAAACAAGAAAAGTGACGTGGCAGAAACCGGGGGGTGAGTTGAATCTTCCAATGTAGAAAGGGATGATAAACGAGCCATCAAGAAGCGATAATGTGTCCGCCTTCTGTTACACTCTCCTGAGCATTGCCGGAGTCTATATACAACCAAACATAATTGGTGATTACTGGAGAGACATAGTTTTTCACGAGTCTCGTATATATATTATTATTTTTGCGGCTTGATTTATTGCGAATTTGATATTTCGTACGTGTTTGCAATACTATAATTGCCTTATTAATCAATTGTGTATAACACACATTTAAAAATAATGTAATCTCTCTACTCAACGACCTTTGAAATCTGCATATTTCATATTTTGAAAGTGTCCGATGTTGCTCTCTACCTTACTTTGCGGAAGCGACTGCTTTAATCGCCAATTATAGGGAACTGCCAGCGATCGTTTGTAGTATTTTTTTGCGCCCACGTCTGCCTGTCAATGGGGGATGTTCCCCGGGCGCGAAGATTGATGGGCGGAATGTCAGTCCAAGATTTTCTCTCCGGTTTTTTAACATTCCGCTCTTGCCTCTCCTACAAACTGAAAAACTTCACTCCTTCCGTGATTTACACTCGGTTTTCCATCACATCATTCACACAATTAAACAAATATATTTCAATTTAAAAATTAATTAATGACACATAAATAACCGTGTTATGGCCAAAATATTTTTCGGCCATCTTGAACTTGATATTAAATGTCGACGCCATTTTGTGTAGATAACTATTTTTTTGTAATATAAATAGAATAAAGTGAAATTTTTAAGTTTCAAGGTTAAATCAAACTGTTTTTGGAATATGAAATGAAACATAACCTTGTAGATTTTATAAAATATGAACCATGATTGAAAAGAGGTTCGTACTTGGCATACATTTTAGAATAGCTAAATAAACAGTTAAACAGTTAAATTCAGAAAACTTTACGTCAAAATTCTACACTAGAAATCCAGTTTTGCCTACCTCAGGAATAATCTAACTCCGCCAACGCGCAGGAGAAATCAAGTACTTGCCAACCTCGGGGAAAATCCAGTTCTGCCAACCTTAGAAGCCAACAATTGAGCCAACTTTTAAGAATGCCTTTTGTAATATTTTTTTTTAAATAAATTCTGCCTCAAATTTATCCATACCCGCTTTTGCCTCAGTGCTCTACTACACTACTCAACACCATAAATTGTACATTCTAGGCGCAATTTTTTTTAGTTTAATAAAAGAAAAGGAAATTTTAAATGTTCTTGATTCGGTTTGTTAGATTTTGCAAACAGCTTGCGGGCTCCCATAAAATATAATGGCAGAACGCGGTTTACAAATATTTTATATATAATATTATAAGTAAAATTCGGGGGAAATTCTGAGAGCCTAGGACCCCTGAAGAGCTATATCCCGATACATTGCATCGTTTTGACGTGAGCTTACGCGCCAGAATCCATGGATCATTGTCTGCGGAAGTCAATGCATATGGTTCTAAATATTACCCTTAGGGTAGCCACCCGTAAATCATGTCATAGCTGGCGTTATTCATTCATCTATTTAATTTAGGGAAAAAAAAATATAAATAATAAAAAAATCGTTTTAAAAGCTGAACTTATGAGGCGCGCCCCAGGGGCGCGCCTCATGCGCCTATGTGAAAATCCGTCACTGACGGGAGCTATATCGAAACTTCTCAAGATTGCATGAAATAATGAAGGTCGAAAACATCAAATACAATTTATATTTAATCGTTTCAGGTATCGGTGATAACAAAGATGGTTCCGTCGCCGGATTGGTTCGTTGGAATCGACAGCTTCGACCTGTGTGTAAATGGCAACTGGCTGGACAGCATCACGATCGAGGTAATTGCCACATCCGCGCTTTGATCAAAAATGATCCAAAAATACATTGTCGATAATTCGATTTATTTTCAGGTGGATCCCATCGATGCCGGCACCGACAATGGATTCACATTCACAGCTCCCAACTGGCCAACGGCCCCCCAGGGCGTGGCGTATCGGATGACGGCGCGGTATCCCCCACATCCGGCTGGATCCTTCTTCTATCCTCACATCAAAAGGCTGCCGCCCATAGCCACTTTTCAATTTCTAAAGGTGAGTTGACCGCAGAGATGAAAGTATCAATATCCCCAATAAGGCCAGATTGGGTATGCGTAGCTGTGGGCACATGCCCGAATTAGGTTCCCAAACAGCATCATAATGAATGGAGACTTGATTGCGTCATATCGAGCGAGAAATCCATTCACTTGTGACTCAGACCATTGTGAACCGTATATGGATATACCAACTGGTCAACAGGAATCAATTCACCATCTCGCTCCCTTTTATCAATGAATCAATACATGTATTCGTTTATATGACAATTTAATGAAAAAAATGCTTTTTAATCTCACAAAATAAATCGATGTTCTTATATTTGTTTTTCTAGATAAGAGAATATGAATTGTCCGAAGTGTTTCATCACGTAGCCGACGACAAAAGCTACGAAGTACTCAAAATGGATCAGCCGTCCGATAATAGCATAGACGCGTTAGACGGAAACAACGCATTGTCTCTTGCAATCGAAGAAGAGAGAGCCGAAAGAGAACCGCACGTCGTAGGACGGCGACCGATCGACCCCCTCGTTAGAGAAACTGTCAAAATAAACGCAATTAAACCTACGCCAGAAATTAAATTCACATCAATGTAATATATTGCTATTGATCTTATTTATTATATGTATGTATTGATATAATTGGAATGATATTTTCTTTTAGATACAGAGATAATACAACGGCAGAGCCGAGAGAAGCGAACGAAGTGCCCAAGGGGGACAAATCAGCGATATTAAATAGTATAGCGAGAACGTATCGTAACAAGGCAAGAAAACCGCACTACGATAAACAAAAAAAGCATTATCACAGAAAAATGAGTACGTATCATAATATTAATATTAGAGAGTAAATAGTATCGAGATATAATTGATCGTTATTATGTATTCGTTTTATTATTATTAGGAGACTGTCGTGTGTCTGATTGGGGCGAGTGGTCGGCGTGTTCGCGTTCGTGTGGCATCGGCGAGACCAGGCGCTCTCGCCGGGTGCTGAGAACCGCTCGTCGAGGCGGTCGGGCATGTCCACCACTACTTCAAACACGCTGGTGTGGCTCCGCACGCGACTGCCCAACTGACCACTTTGCTTGGTAGTTGATTCGACTGCTGCCACATCTAGCTGTTAATTAACTTGCATTGCGTCAGCGACACAAAATTAAATTAATTGTGTGTATAGACCTTTTTACATGACTTTGTATTGAAAAATTGATAAAAATCGATTGATATCACCACAATCATCGAGATATATTCTCATTACAACAACGGCAATATCGTTTAAGATTTATTTACATTGAATATTTAAAAAATTATTAAACACACACACAATGTTTGTAATTAATTTTTTAGAGCGTGTATGCGTTTGTATAAATATTTTTTTTAAAAAGCAATCTAAAACATTCATCGTTGCGAATCATTAATACTTGTATAGTATCACAATCCCGTTCATGTAAAATATTTATTTTGTATTGCTCATATTATTATTTGTACATAAATTATAAAACTATATTAGTATTTCATTTTTAAAAATTCACTCTCGTACATTTATTATTAATATAAAAACATATGTGAATTTAAATGTATAAATATTTAAAAATAATTCTTTTTTGTAATGAATTTGTCAATTTTACAATATATTTAAAAAGTGCATTCGGATATTTGTGAAATATCTGAAATATTATCATTTGAATACGTGAAGAAATAGTATAATAATAGTTTTAATGTGCCACTGTAAATCTTCATTCATATTGTGTTAATGTCAGTACAAAACGTGCTATGACGCGAACTCGTTAAGAAAGTGTGAAACGCTGGTATCTTCAATTACTATTGAAGTTCAAATATGTTTATATATAAGATAATAATTAAGATAAATGTGAAGTGAAATTTTAATGTTACCATATTTAATGAATATTTTTTTTAATATGGCCATTTGCTTGGCACCCTAATATAAAACCTATTCTTTTTTTTGTAATCACTTTAATTTATAATGTGCAGTATTCTAAAACTTTGTTGTGTTAGATATAATATAGTTATATTTCTGGTAAAAATCTGATATAAAAAAAAATATTAACATTATTAATTTTATTGACATACTTTTTGATGATGCATCGATGTGAAACTTTTAAAATCTTATCCCATTGTTCGATAAACATATATTTTTTTGTATTCTACCGAAAATAAAATATTGATTGAACAGTGTAAATATTTATTAAAAACCAATGAATTTTTGTAACAATTATAATTTAAAACCGTAGAAATATAAATAATCGGATTAATATAGCTGATACGTTTCCCAACATTCTATATATATTTTGAAAACCATCTATTGAAACAATATAAACATTAATGTGAATATTGCGAAAATTTATCATTAACTAAATTTGGTCTTTTGAATACAAAAGTACTGAATTATTTACAAAATCATCTTATATATTTTTATTAAATCAGTCACCAATGTAAATATGTACAAAAAGTATATTTACAATCGAGTCGATGAACAATCCGTATAATACACGTTTGCATTAATGTTATATTGATACAATAAAGTTATATGCAAATACAATAAATAAACGTCATAAGAGATATAATAATCAATTAAAAATCTAAAGCCACAATCTGCTGTACCATTATTATTTTTTCTATTGATTAAAATGATTCCCCGAGAATATCACAGTTGCATATTTGATCGAAAACGTTGCAATAATATGCATTTACATGGAATAAATCGTATTATATTATTATCAACTTATACAAATCACGATATTTACAACATTGGACTAGATTTAGACGCTGACAACCGATTGAAAAAATGTCACCAGCTGACCCAAGGAGGTTGATTCATTTTGTGAATTGGAATATAAGTCATATTAACAGGAATGTTAATGATGGCGTAAGTCATATGAATTTCTTTCAATGTATTCAATATATAAGAACCGCTACGTCCTAACAAAAACGCAGCTGGGATAGTCGCATCGCTATCTGATCTGCAAGAATAAAATTATTCATTATATTAAAACAATCAATAATACAAAATATGAGGTTATTTATTCATCAATATTAATTTTGTCCAACGCAATTTTCAATATATCGGTTAGCTCAGGGGTTCCCAAAGTGTGAGCCTCGGCTCCCCAGGGAGCCGCGGTGTCCTCGTAGGGGAGCCGCGAAATATTCAAATAAATAATTTGTTGGAATTCCCAATTCTCGAAATTTTTGCGCCAACATTTTAGTTTTTGATTGTTGGATTACCCTCTAGGTCTAACTATGTTCCACTTGAACACTGCGTGTCTTGACAGTTGAAATTACATTTTATATTATCCCAAGGAGGTATCCGCCTTAAATTTTGCTGTTAAATGAGTAATCGCTTTAAAACGGTAAGTTTTCCACTTCGTCAAAAAAATTAAAAAAAAATCTAATGTAATAAGGGAGCTGTGGAAAAAATCTGATGTTTTAAGGAGCCGTAAAACCGAAAAGACTGGGAACCCCTCTTGCATATACGAATATATCTGCTATCTCCATATATGGTATTAAAATAATAATATGTAAAATATTAGAGGGACCGAAAAGTAATCAAACATTTTTTTGCCAACGTAAAGACGGTCTGAAGACAGTCTGATGGCGGTCTGAAGTCTGAAGTCGGTCTGAAGCCGGTCTGAAGACAATTTCAATGTTGCAGTGTCCCTCTGTACACAGTCCAACCACCTCAGCCTTGGTCTTCCTTTCCTCCGAGGACAGGAAGGCTTGTTAACTATAAGCCTTTTTGGCGGCTGACTGTCCCGCATCCTTGACACGTGACCGGCCCACCGGAGTCTGGCCACTCTTACTTTTATCTTTAATCTTCTTTTAAAGGAATCTTCGCCAGTTTGCCAGCATGGTTCTTCGTACTTTCAAATCGGTTTCATTGTTATTTGTAACAAGTAAGCCAAGATATATGAATTCCTGAACGGCATCAAAGCTGTACTCTTCGACTCTCAGGGGTTCATGGGTTCGTCCTTGGCATATGGGCATGTATTTTGTCGTTGTCTCACTGATCCTTAGTCCCTTGCCAATTACCGCTCTCATGTATACTTGAGAGCCGAGGGAGTCTCTTATTACACCTTTGAATGCTTTATTAAACAACAAACATACTAGAATGTCACCCTGTCTCAAAGGACGGTGTGTCTCAAATTCTTCAGATAATTCAGATTGATCACGCACTTTGCATCTGACATTCTAAGCCTTACCAAATTTATCAACCATGTTGAAATACGCCAGGGACAAGTATACCAACAGAACAAATAAAAATTGTGACAATTCGACTCATACAGCCCACAAAATTACACATATCTTTTTTAATAAACCTCATATATTTAGATATTTATTTAATACGCAACATACTTATCGGCGATCATCTCTATATAATCATCAGGTGATACATCGAAAGTCGAATGAATAATTCCTTCGGTAATTATGACAGCTTTAGCTCCAGCTTTTTCGGCGATCAACGTTTTGTGAAGAAATGAACACTCGCTAAAATATCATCAGTATTAATTAAATATTAAAATTGATTCTAATACCGATTATAATTATGAATAACATACTGACCCTCTAGCTACGAAAGCTACATTTCCGTTAATTGCCGCAGAATTTGATGGAAGAGTACAACCGTCAATCGGATTAGCTGGTATTAGCTTAATTTTTTTCAACCAGAAACTGGAGTTCTATCAATATTATATGCCAAATCAAATTTTACATAATAAAAATATATTTAAAGCAAATCAATTAATTACTTACAAATGGCGTTCCAAAATCCCTGGCCGGTTTAATTCTATACGAATATTCTAATTCGGGCGGAAATAAAATTTCAAAGAATACATCATCACCGACGACATCTAAATTTGCCACTCTCTCTAACGCACATGAATTATTTACTGAAATTTATATTTAAAAAAACATTTATTTTATATTTATAATCCGATATGACAACAATATATGAATTATTCATAGAATCCAAATTATCATTAATAATATAAACACGTCATCGATTAAGATTAACAATACATTGCAATGATAATCCCATGTTTTTATAGCTTACCATCGCTCAATAGAAGCCATATCGGCAAAACAACTATGTATAAGTTTTTTAAACTAAATATTCTTGAAATATTTTGATATGTATTCAATAATCGTAATTGCACCATCACGCACCAAAAGAGTCAACATTGAAAATGTTGGTTAGACGACTGACGTTTACAGGTCTGCCAACACTTAATTGACAAATATAGTGTTGCCATCATTCAGCAAATGGACGCGTATAATTAACATTAAGGAACGGAGACGACTTTAACAACGACGAGAACGCGACGCGAAGAATGGCAAAATAAAAGCCATACGAAATCATCATCATCGCCCGGGTATTTATTCTGGGAACATTAGAAATATTTTAATTTATCTAATGCTTATGGTAATTATTAAAAATATTTATTACGTTTATTACGTAATTATCAAAACATTATATTATATATGAATATCATCTTCATCAAAATCACCATTTTTAAGCCACACGACGCTCATACGCTGAGTGATTTTGTCTTACCAGACTCTCGAATAATAGTCTAGGCCAAGGGAATCGGGTATACGGTTTTTTAAAAAATAAGTTACCATTGCTGACATGGAAATATTGTAAAATATAATACTAATTTACTATAATAAAATCAATAATTATTCATCACATTTTGTTTAAATTAATAAATAATACGATCTGCTTATTGTACATTATAAGGCTTTGTAAAGTATATTGAATTGTCCAGCGATAACATCCTCATCATATCATATTTCAATTGGTATTTTCAATTAAGGACATATTTATTTTCATAATAAATGAAGGTGGCAAAATTAATTTTACATAGAATCACTTTACTTAATAAATGCTTGAATGGATTAAAATTTTACTTATATAATAATTTAAATTTAAATTTATTATATTTTCAGTAATCGATTCATTGATCGCTCACGTTGCGAAAGTGAATCGTTCGACGGTTGGGTGTTTGTAAACGGTGACTACCCGCGGAGCCGGTGTCGCTGACATTTATCCGACTGATATAGATATTAATTTAAAGTACGTTTAAAAAACATGAATTGTTTGCCATTATTGTTGTTATAATAGTATCGCATTAATAAACGCTTTAATTTCATAAAAGTATTTGTTATAATCATAATTTCATCATGATTTCACAATTTTTGTTTATTTTATATCGTTTTGTTTAATACGAATTGAATCCATCTTGATAATTTTTTTGTTTTTTTAAATTAAATATAAATATCACTGATAAATCATTAAGCCAGCTGACATTTGTGTACATTATTGTTATATATAGTATTGTGATAACCTATAGTTTAATAAATTATCAATTGTCAATTCCTTGAGAGAATTACTGAACATTATTAAGTCAATCTTATAAATCATATCGCTATGATTGTATCATTTTCAAATATTAATTTATTATTTTTTAGAGATGGACGAACCAAAGCCGCGCGATTATCAATCGCAAATTGAAAATATTTGCATTGAAAAAAATACTATTATTTATCTCCCTACTGGATCGGGGAAAACTTACATAACGATTCGAATTATGAAGCGCCTGCAAAAACCGACCCAAATACCATTTTCTAAAGGCGGTTTGAGAACATTTTTTCTTGTCAATACTGTGCCATTAGTCTTCCAACACGTCAAGACTATAAAGCAATTGACACCATTTACTGTCCGAGGATTATCCGGTCAAGACAGAGTCGATGTTTGGAATGAAACTCAATGGCATGCAGCGCTGGAGGACACCCAGGTTATTTATCACCTAACTATGTTTAAATATACTTATAATTATTTATTATGAAGATTTTTTTATATCATTCAGGTACTTGTAATGACATCGCAAATATTATTGGATGTGATTTTACACGGTTATCTCAAAACTTCACAAATAAATCTAATAATATTTGATGAATGTCACGCTGCCGTCGAAAACCATCCGATGCGGCAAGTAATGGACCGTATCGAAAAGGCGAGTTCGGCAGATACTCCTCGAATCATAGGTATTTTATTATATATTTATATATAATTTTACAATATAATTGTAATTTTATTACATAAAGCAACCTTTTACCCATTACATATATATCAAATGTATGTAATATGAATATATGTATAGCATATTAGTTTACTAATTGAGATAAGGAATAATATTTCCTTATCTCTTATGACTCTTGCTACAAATGAATGCATTAAACTATTATTTAACACATTTGCAAATCTTGAAAAATTAAATATACTGCAAGTTTTGAATAATAGTAATGATTATTGGTGTATTTTCGTTAGAAAAAAATATCAATTGAAATACAGTAAACCCCCCTATAACGTCGGGATAGGTTCCACGTAATAGG
>JAGXCT010032991.1:0-27666 GCA_022495035.1 Philopotamus ludificatus | reverse complement strand
ATAAATATATATTTTTCTCATGCTGCAGCTCCGCAGTGTATTGGCAAGCAATTTACATGTTTTTATATTTAATTAAAAAAAATATTAAATCATTCAGGGCTAATATTTAAAATTTAACGCATAAAGAAAATACAAAAAAAAATATTTTAAACAAAAACAAAAATTCCGCGTATTTTTTTTATATCAAGCTCCGTAGATATGACATGATGGCTTTTCATTTTTATGTCAAAGGTCAGGTGAGCAACACATATGTATTACCAATCAAGTTAATGCATAGTACCTTTCAACTGTCATTATGTCAGCCATGTGAAGATATACGTTCCATTTTATTAGTATCTGACATATTACTCTTGTATAAACTAACAACTATATCTTATTTATAAGAATTTAATCAATATATTTTTTAATCAACTCTGTTATAAGTGATAATGTATTTAATCCATAATCTCTTTCAACATATCAATGTTACGTACACGTGGTGAAAATAGATATATTACCACAGTAATAAGAAACTAATGAAAATCATTTCTATATACTATCTCTCATCTCGTCTTCTTCCATTGCATGTTATATCTAAAAATTACGCTTAATTAAATATATCATAGTAGTATAAAATTATTCGTTATATTTAAATTGGATATGATATGTATTTTCTGTAAATTCCCTTACGTGACCCATATTGAGCAGCGGGATATGACGTAACCTATTTACAATATTTCGCCATATATGTGCACACGTGTGTATCCTTGTACAAAGGCTTTGTCTCTTGTCACTTGGTCAAAGGCTTGTTCTCAGTGGGTCTAAATTGTATAAGAAAACCATTTACTAGTGGCCATGAGGTGGACACAGAAGTAGTGAGCCAGGGCGATAATTGAATAAGGCCCCCTGACAGTCCGCCCAGCTTCTTACAGGACCAAACCCACACAAACTTTATTAGATTCCGCCACGTACGTACTCCAATGCGATAACAAGAGAAAAACCTTAGTAGAATCACATAGAATAAATTAGCAGAGATCAGTGTGTCGGCTCGGCAATAACCGATCGAGAGATTAATGCCTGCGCGATATCCAATACCGGAGATGACATACGATCGCGCTACGCAATCACAGAGCAAATTGAAAAGAGCCATATATGTGGAAAAAATACAGGATGCTCAAAATACGCCCAATAATAATAATTTAAATAAATCATGAACGAAGATACGAATGATTTTCTAATATCAAGCGTATATTCTCGGATGATGCATTCGTTTTTAGAATTCGGATTTGGATTTCGGTAATCTTGATGGAGATGAATGAACAAATGCTAGCTTTCAAAGAAATTGGATCATTCATAGAATCCTCACAAGGTCCACTCTCACGCAGAATGTCTCTCATATTTTTTTTATACACATATTGTATGATAATCTGAAGATAAATATATGAAAAGGATTCGAGACGTGTTGGCATGTGACATGTCGCTGGTATTCCTCGTTATTTTTATTTCGCTTTCAAGACGTGTCTGACATTCATGAAATTGTTTGCCATTAGGTTGACAGGTACAAGACATGCTATTGTATACTCAATTTTTCTTTCACAAGTATTAAATAACCTCCTAAGCGTGATCGTGGAATCGCAGATTTCAGGGCTCGCTGTTGCATATCGAGGCTTAATGCGAAACGGTTTCAGACTAGAATTTTCGTTATTAAGAATATACTTGGATTGAGTTTTATGTGTAGCGATTGCATCTCGTTTTCTAACACACAACGGAATGGTGAGATTGGTTTGTGAAATGAAGCGGTATGATGCAGAAGCTGCGGTTTTCAGATACAATGCTTCAAACATACACCCGATTCAGAATAAGGGCTACGGAAAAAATAATATAGTACACAATGGAAGCATACGCAATTTTGATTCATTTTTAAATAAATGTAATATTAGAAAAATAATTATCGTTATATCATAAGTAGTCAATATCTTTCTATATTTTTTTTAGACAATCAGTCCCGATTTAAAGATATAGGTCGCAATAAAAAGCATTAGGAATTTTATCGATTTTTATGCCAAACTTCTGGTAATAAGAAACCCAAAAATCCATCAGTAGTATTTTGTCGAGGATATCTTTGAGTTCCGTATCGCACGACAGTTCAATTATAGATACTAAATCTGAATTTTGCAATTCTATCATCTGTCAGTTCTTGTAGATTCATTGATACCATTTGAAATCTTATCAGTCACATCTCTTCTAGTTATTCTAGCGATTTCGTGCGAAGGTATTACAAATTGACTTTTTTTATAGATAAAAGATGACTTCTTTAAATAAGCAACTGACCCATTTATTCTATTTAACCCATTTCACATTTAGTTGAATCTATGAATTACTCTCGTTATACATTTTTTTAAATATTTATTAAAAGAGATATACATTGGGAAAATGAATAAGAATAAAACTATAGGGTTCGATCCGATATCTAAAGTTTGGCCCACGGAGTGGAAAAGGTTAAAACATCTACTCTTAATAACTAGCACTTTTTATCAAATGTTTTAAAGCTTATTTTTATAAAAAAAATCAAAATTAAGATTACTACTATGCCAAAAGATTTTCCACGGAAAATGCCACCAATTATTCGAACTTTGGTACATTTCATAAATATAGGATTTTAGAAAAACGTTTTTTTCTTGAAACTGATGAATAAAATTTGTTTAAAATTATCATTTTATATAAAGGATCCTTTTTCTTTAGTTTTTAATCAATTTTGGTTTAACCAAGTGTACAGTAGAGAGCAGGTTATATATTTTTCAAAATGTCGGTAAATAAAGTCCATTTACGTTATGGTGTACTTTATATTTTTTTTACGGCAATTAATAACGTTTGCGATGTATATGGAGAAGATATCATCAAAGTTTGACAGATAAAAAGGTGATTATTCATAAGGTTAACGGTTATAATTGACACCAATCCATGTCAAAACAACAAGGAGATTACGATGATGATAGAACTCATTCAATCAATCGCATTGAGATTTGGAATCGTATTGGGATGTTGGGATTGCTCTTCAATTGTCAGTTGCCTATTCATTGGAACATGTTTCAACATGTGTTGCTTTGAGGGCGAGACAAAAGCACGATCCTTTTTTTGCATCGAATGGTAATTGAAGATGGGAAATGGGTAGAGTACAATAACGTAACATTAACAACTTCGAACGCCGACATCCGTAAAAAGTAATGTTTTGTGTTTGTTGGGATTGCAAGGGTATTGTGTATTTCGAAACAATTAACAAAATTAAACATCGACCTTGAAAATATAGACCAGAAATTGTAAACAGAAAAGGGATAGTGTTTCATCACGACAACCACACGCGACCACATGTGGCGATGATGACCGAAAATAACCTTAATTAGTTGAATTAGGATGTTATCAAGCACCCACCATATTCTTCAGAGCTTGATACTTATGATTATCATTTATTCAAAACACTGCAAATACAATTAAATGAAAATTTGATGCAATTGAGCTGGTAAACCTTCCCTCCATGTTTTTTTGACTTCAAAGTCAGTTTTACTCATCTGGTATTAATAAGTTGAGGATATTATAAAAATCGATGGAGATTATATAATTGATTAAATCAATAAAAAATGATTAAAATTTGTTTTTATTTGAAATAAATAAACGTTAAAACTTTTTCATCAACCGTAAAGAATTTTAGAACGTCACGTTACCTGATCAGGTGGAAGATGTTGAATATTTAAATTCTCTTGAGACTCAAATCTTGAGTCAAATGATAACAGTAATAAGTAAGTAAAAAATCGACCACATAGATCTGCAACAATTATCTAATATTTAAGGGCTTAAAATGTCACAATAGATAAAAATTCAAAATTATTGAGTATCACTTGAGATTCTGTACGATGGAGTACACGAAAAAATACGATAGAAAAATATTTAATCAATTTCGATATCTGTGTAGCAATAAAACAAATCTACCCGTCATGGCGGCCCGAACAACCGAGTCACCCGAAGGGGGTCTCCCTGAGACCCTAAGCATTTCAGGTAATAAATATTTTGACATTTAAAAAAAAATTGATTATTCTAAGAATAAAAATAGTTATGCATGATATGCTTCATAATTTGATCGATATTTGGGATTCATTAATTAATTAATATGATGCGTAAATGACACACGTACTCGAAAACTGTTCTCACAGTACTCACAGTATGTGTCGACGTAAAAACGTACAAGTTTTCACTCGCACTTGGCACATCGTATCGGGTGCCAGCGAGAAAAAACATCGCGTCCGTGGCAACAGAAGCGAATATTGTTGTTTTTATTTTTTTTCGTAATTGCAAACAATAAAGAACAATAATTATAAGCAATATTTTTTTTAGACTATTTTAGACAAATACAAAAAGTTTTTGTCATGTTTTGTTAGTATTAAAAGAGTTATTCAAGAAAAATAAAAAAACGTGGGACACCCAATAGGCATGGCTAATATAATCTATAAAAAAATACAGCATATCATCTAATAACCAAAACTAGATCCAGATTAGCAAAGGAATTAATTTTATCATCGATAAACACAATACAGTTTTAGCGTTTTTGTTAAGTGTTTTATATATTTTTTAGCAATTTCTTTACATCTTTGTTTTGATATTTCTGGAACTAATATATAGTTCTATCCAAAAAAGATAGGATGCATATAAATATTAATATATGAGTATATGGCTAATAATCACTTGCGACCGGCTACTTGAGACTCGTTTTGGGCAGATGTGCATATGTATGCCTGTGTATACACCTATCCCTCGATTTACGCGGTAGATAGGTTCCTGAAAAAAACGTGTAAATCGAAATTGTATATTTTTTAATGTAAAACCGTGTAAATCTAAATGTACCCAAAAAACGCATGATTTGGTTGTTTTTTAAAATATTTTAAAACTTTCTCATGCTGTAGATCTTGTGGATGACCCGGTGCATTTTCAATTAATAAAAGAACTTTGATAGGCAGTCCCTTCTCATTTAAATATTTCTTGGCATCTGTGATAAAACACTCATGAAACCATTCATTAAACATTGCTGTAGTAACCCACGCTTGTTGGCCCTCCAATAAACAGGAAGATGGTTGATATTTACTCCTTTAAATACGCGAGGCATTTTTGATTTGTTAATTACTAATAGTTTCATAGTGTGATCTCCTGAAGCGTTGCTACAGAA
Source organism: Philopotamus ludificatus (assembly GCA_022495035.1). Classification (NCBI taxonomy): domain Eukaryota; kingdom Metazoa; phylum Arthropoda; class Insecta; order Trichoptera; family Philopotamidae; genus Philopotamus; species Philopotamus ludificatus. The sequence goes on along the minus strand of JAGXCT010032991.1, from coordinate 22,475 downwards.
AAGAACTGTTATGCGAACTTTTGCTGCTTTATGACCGCTAGCTGATTTACGAACTTTAGACACATAGGTCCTCTCTGGCATTTTTTTCCAAAATAACCCCAACTCATCAGCATAGAAAACCTGATCAGGAGTATATAAATTAATGGCAACAATTTCAGCAACTTTTGCTAGATATTCTTGCGCTGCATCTACATCGCCATATAACAGTTCACCTTTTAATTTTAAAGTATGTAGAAAGTGTCTTGATTTTAATTTTTCGAACCAACCATGGCTGTGAAAGTCTGCTTCTTTTCAGACAAAGAAGAGAATGGTAACTTCTCTTTAATTTTTTTTGTAAATCCGCAATGCTTTATTTGTAATAGCATTGGTATCAATTGGCATCCGTTTTTGTGTTTGGTCCTCTATCCAAATCATTAAGGGCCCTCTCCATGTTTTCCATTGCAATATCTCTGATATATGGTAGTTGTGCTCTGTACTGTGAAAAGCCAGCTGCTAAGCACTCTTTCCAATTGAGTTTTCATTTTTCTAATGCTTCTTATTGTAACTTCATTCATGCTTTATAATCTAGCAACATCTATTACTCTTTCTTCATTTTGTAAACGATCCAAAAATTGTATTTTGGATGCTAAAGAAATAACTTTTCTTTTTACTTCTTTCGACATAATAAGTCTACAAATATTATTCAAGATATAAAACACGTAATTAAAAATTATGTGTGTTTATTCAATTTTACTTACGAATATAAAGAATAAAAATTTTCAGCTGAAGACTGGAACACAATTTGCGCCGAATGGCGGAAAGAGACATACCTACAGTGGAATGCATACCTACAGTGGAATGCATACAACAAATGCATACCTACAGTGGAATGGATACAACAAATGCATACCTACAGTGGGTGCACGAACAAATAAAATTATTATTTTTGATTATTTTCAACATTTATTTTTAACTTTTTTTTTCAAAAACCGTGTAAAAGCGAAAACGTGTAAAACGAGTACCGTGTAAATCGAGGGATAGGTGTATATCTATATAGTTGTGTGTGTGTGGTCGCTCGCTACTTGTCATTCGTGACTCGTTATAAGCAGATAACGCCCTAGAGAAGAGAACAAACGAATACCGAGACAAACCCCCTCCTACTTGCCTGGATACAGTCGAGAGGGTAAAATCCGATACCAACATGGTAGAAGATGTACGTCCAATGCCAGCAATGGCCAAGAGAGGGAAACTCTTTATAAAAAACCGCATACCAAGACGGCTCGGGTTCCCGCGGTATGGACACGAAAGGGGAGCCCTCACGTCACGTGTGAAACTCAGGTTTCTTTGGCCTCGACTGTCATGCGAGAGTTTGGTAAGGCCCATGCCCTCAGCGAGTGAGAGCCTTGTGGTTGGCTAATGATGATGATAATGATGAGTATATAGAAATTTATTACCGTGTAATTTGGTTGGTAAAAATCTTATAATATCATTCATGATATTTCATTATGTATTAAAAATATCGATGATAATGAATGAAAGTGCGTAGAAAAAATATTGGGTCAATGATCATGAAAAATTTTGCGGAAAAAGCATTTTTTTCAGGATTAATAGTTCAAATTAATCAATATAAAAAATAAATGTATAGAGAATTTAATTTAAAAAATGTCTAAAGTGCACTGCGACGGGTCTGAGTGCAAAATTCAATAATACGGCTATACTCTTCGACATCGTGCGCATGAAAATTTTATTTTTTTATAAGAATATACATAATATGTGATTTACCATGGAAATTGTTCGAATAATTGAGTTATATCGGAGCAAAAATAAAATTGCCATCCTTTACATAATACATTTTTACGCTTTAGTTGAATAATCTTGCCACTCCGTCGTTATTTGTGACACGTGCAGAATCTCAGCATTTAACGACTCTCACATGGGCACCATTGTGAATTTATTGCGAATATTCAATCACGTTGTTATACACGTGGTTTCGTGCGAACAATTTCTGTTGAACAAACTTGGCCGTTGTATATTATTTTTTAATGGGGGGGGGGTACTATCGCATTTTCCACTAGTCAATCATTTCTGACGTCCCTGAATAATTAAATGTACTCCGTGGTGTGTGCCATGTGTAATTATATTAATATACAAATATGACGTTAGGCTGCGAAATTGGGTTAATGGCGGTAGAAAAGAGGATCAGCAAATTTCGTGTAAGGGGCATTGTATGGGAAAATTGGATATGGTGTCATCGGAGTTGATTGTTAATAACACTCACCAACGATGCTGAATATCGTCTCGAAAAACAACCTTCACCATAAATATATGTAACACTTATTATAAAAACACATTGAATAGCGAATAATAAAACAAATGAATCAATATTTTATTTGATGTATTGTTTCAAATATTTAAATAAATAAAATATTCATTTGTTTAAAGTTTCGTTAGTATAATGCCTAATTAATTAATATATTGAAATATGACCCATAAGATTGTTTTTTTTATTTTTTTCTTATTTAAAGTCGCAAACCATACTTACGTCCATTAGGACGATGGATCAAAGCAATAATGGCATTACATAAACTGTAATTATTGTGCATAAACGCAAACAACCCCCCGGAAACCCGCCTCAAAATCAAAATGAAAGGTCAGATGAGGGATGCGGCTTGGAGTTGCTAACGAAGTTGGCCCCTGGGATCCCGCCAAATCTTTGGTTTACGTCCAGGGCGTGACACCCTACACCGCTGGTTGGTCACCCCCGATCTCGTTACGCCGCAGCCAAACGAGCAGTTTCTCACCCCGGAGAGTCTCACCATAAAAGTGCTAATATAAGTATTTCAGCGGGGGTGAATTATGACGGAATTTTTGAATAAAAGTTAGTATAAAAAATATATATATATATATAAAGGTCAACACTCCGGTAACGATATGCACTCGTATAAATAAATAAATTAAATTATACAGTTTAAACAAAGTATTAAGCAATATTAATGTATGCCGAGTTACTTTTGACACTCATTTGCATAAATTTGTTGTGTTGAATTAAGCGTTCGTCCTCTTTGACCCCTTTCAGCTTTCTTTTTTGGCGCGAAAGGGATTATCTTCCGAGACGTAAAGAGAAAAAAAATCGAATCACGATTATGCAACATCAGTAAAATAAAATAGTATTTATGTATAAAAAAATTTTTTTACATGATATTTTATTGATGCTTCATAAGTCCACATATTATACATGAAAACTCAAAAAAAAAATTAAATTAAATAATTAATTTGGATTTTATTTAAATTCGAGCTTCAGTCATTTCCCCCTTTCAAGTCAGAATTTTGATCCTTACTTTATTCGTTGTTTGCAGCAATTATAACATTTTTTTTATAATTTGATTGATCTCAAGCTTCCTGCAAGAATAAATATTATATATAATATACTCAACTTTTTTTACACGGTTTTAAAATAACACGGTATACTAAAAAGAAAAAATACTATATTTTTAAACGAATTATTTGTTCCAAAATGATTTCCAGAAACTAAATATTTATATATGTATGTACAGTCAACCCTCCTATAGCGCCGAGATAGGGATCACGTCAAAGAAATCGGCCCTATAGAGGACTAGGCAACAATACAAAATTTAGGGTTAGGTTTTTAATTGTGCTTTGTAAATTAAACTAAATCAACATTTTTCCATACTTAGAATCACCTAGTTCTATTTTCAGTTTGTTATGTTTGTTGTCAAACAATGGGCATTGAAAGCGCCATATGAAAGTTGTCTGAATTCGTAATTTTGCGACATAATATTTTTTCACCAACAGCTGCTAAATTCATGAGGGCTTACAATTTGCTGAGAGTATTGAACATAAGTTTCTAAATTATAAGCCCAACCTCGAACGAGCTTTAAAATTTCAACGGGACCTGCAGATTTCTATTTTTTCTTAACCTAGCCGTGCCGATGAGGTATACGTTTCTACATTTTTCTCAAATAACTCTTTTAATATAATATATGAATCCTACATGTCACAAACTTTTTTTATTTGTCAAAAATAGTCTAAAGAATAAATATTATGAATAATTTTTGTCCTATGTAATTGCGACAAAATAAAATAAAAACAATAATATTCGTTTTTGTTGCTACGGGCGCGATGTTTTTCTCGCTCGCATCCGGTACGATGTGGAAGTGCGAGTGAAACGTACGATTGACACATGCGACGAAATTTTGAAACATATCAAGAATAACTATTTTTATTATTATAATAATCCATTTTAAAAAAAAATTCCAAGAAGTTGACGAAGAATTCATCAATATCTTAACTAGAAATAGTTTGGGGTCTCTGAAAGACTCCCTTTGGACGACGCGTTTGATTTTAAGCTGTCGAGACGGATGGTTTAAATAAAATTCATATGTTTGAATAATGTATTATTTATTGGGTTTTTCTTATTACCTTTTTACACGATTTTTTATACCACAGTGTTGTGATTACGGAAACCAATTTTTTTTCTGTTAATTCTGACTTTTTTTGGTGCAAAGAAAAGTGAAACAAGCTATTTTCTAATAAGATGGAAAAGCTGTAAAAAAATAATGAGAAATATATTTTGTCTACATTAATAGATTTGTTGTACATAATATTAGCATAAAATAATTCCCTATGAATGCATAATATAATCAAAATTGCAACCTTGAGGCCATGTTGCAAAATTGCATAGAGCTGCATTTAATTGGGATCGCTATACAAGTGCCCGTAAAATTTCATGGTTTAGTAGCCTGCTCTTTGTGAACACATATCACGTGGTTGGTGATCTCTGCATAATGACTAAATAAACCTCGCAAAAGCGACAACGTGTTTTGATGTATCAAAGGATTAAATATTACAGGGAAGTTCCAGATTTCAACATATTTTCACCGTGAAATTATATTTATGAACCGTATTTCAGTAGGAAATTTCCATTTTTAAGGAACATCTATTGATTGATAATAAAAATAAAGCATCACCGTATTGTTGAGAAATATGAGGTTTCACGATGTAGTGCGCAAAGAAATATATAAGAAAAACGCAACGATGCATCTCGTAGATATCTTGCAAGAATTGTTACAATACGACACAATATCTCGACTTTTCTCAGAGCTTTATATGTATATACGTATGTATTTTTTATAGAGGCACTATAGATACGTACATAGTGCTTTTATCTGTTATCAATTTTCTATAAATATATTGCCATTAATTATGATCAACTCCTTGGAAAGCTAATTGACAGTATACAATTACTAAACTTTGGCGTAATATGTCACAATGTAACAAAAATAGTTTTCATTTATATTATCTTATCTATGAATTTATTTTTTATGTATACTGTATAATAAAAAGTTTAATTTAATGAAAAATTAAGGGTTTCCCTTATACATTTTAATACATTTTACTTATTAAATTTTAATCTAGCAGTGCCGATGGGGTTTATTGGAGACCCTAAGTTGTTTTTTCTCGAATAACTCTTTTAATATAAATCCTACATGTTTTCCCAAACTTTTCGTATTTGTCTGTTATTTATTTTATTATTGTCTGCAATTGTAAAAAAAAAAACAAACAATATTCACTGCTGTTGCCACGCGCGCGATGTTTTGACACAAGCAATTTTTTTGAAGTTTTTGTATTTATTATGTGGATTTTGACCGATGTGTAAAAAATAACTCAATTTATTTTTTTAGAATTTGTCGCTTTATACAGATTTAAAAGAAAATTATATATACAGAATTTTCTTAAAAATAATGCATTACAAGGAAATGAACCATTATTTAAAATGAGTTATTTCTCTAAATTAAGATTTAGTAAAAAATAAAAAATAAAAATATAATATAAACCACATGTCTGCGCGGTGACTAAAGAGATCTGATTTTTTGGCATTCGGCTATGAATATAAGAAGAACTTCTTTGTAGAGAGAATCGAAGAATCAATCAAATTATGATTCCTGAAAAAGTGACGCATTATCCGATCCGTCACGGCGGCTCAAAATTAACCGCGTCATCCGAGGGGGTCTATTTATAACGAAAAATATACCCCAAGCATTACAGGTCGATATTTTGGTTTTTATTACTAATCAATATGACGCGTAAATGACGAGCAGACTGAGAACACGCTGCCGGTGGACTCACCGTCAAATTCTTGCGCACGTGTTACTAGCATACGTTTCATTTGCACTTGGCGCATCGTACCGGATGCGAGTGAGAAAAAACATCGCGCCCGTGCAGTACAGAACCAAATATTATCAATAAATCAATCAATAAATGGCCTTCTAACCCTGAGACGAGTCTTTGCCACTTGGAGGACGCTACGCTATCTCCAGCAGAGACATGTTCGTCCCAACCCTGATGCCAGGACTGTGACGGTCGTCTTCCAGGTTTTCTAGGCTCTTCAAATACGAGCCAGGTCACCAGCCATGAGCCCGGAAGCTGAGATGTCAACGCGCGGATTGTAACAATACTAATCAGAAGAGGCTAGGACCAATTCGTATTTAATTTACGGTTTGATTGAGTGTTACGGCCACCTCCTCCAGCACACACGTCACCGGATTGACCTGGATAGCGGCCCTGCTCCTCATAGATTCGTAGAATCTACGAATCCATGATTGTGCCAACTGCCATCGCCGCCACGTCCAATACCGACATGCGACAACACTCGACTCGAAAAAATTGTTTTTATTTATTATTCCAAATAGACCCTACGGCGCGGCTAGGTTGCAACAGGTCGAGGCATTGGTGAAGAATTCATGGGATAAAATCAGCCGTATTCCCAATGCAATACTAGCATACTAAATGAATATGAAGTGTTTTTCAGGAGAAATTTATTGATAGACATAATATGTAAAAAATATTCATACCTTAAATATATAAACTAGGATGTCTTTAGAGATAAATACGATACGTATTACTATTTTTTCTTAGTGAGCTGATTTTTTATCATATATGTGTAGAATGTATCTGTCGCATAAAAAGCGACTTGTCTGTACTTATCGTTTCAATTAACGCGCAGAGATTGCGCAAGTTTAAAACAACAATGAAAACTTGCGGATATCCGCTCAAGTTTGAGTTTTAATTGCGCATCGCGTTTAGTTTTTCGTTCCCGCTAACGATCCCCATGGTTCACGGGGTCGAATATCACACATAATATATGCGGCGAGATCCCCGTGAGACAGGTGCCAGCCTCTGAGATCGTTATGCGCAATTGTGAGCAATCACAGGAACAACAGTTTTAATCATAAACACCGACGCTTACCACGACCCAAGTTTTATTGCGTTGTAGTTAGCGAATATTAGCCTGGAGCGGAGCGGGGCGTCGATACAGGTCGCCCACGCCTAGGTAAAGGTCAGAGGCGCCCCGGCGTCGAATCTATAGCGGCGTCGATGGCGTCGCGGCGCTGCGGCCGCGTCCACCGCGGTCTGCGCGCCACGGGTCATGGTTCATTTCAATGACGTGGAAAGAAAAGGACGCGTGGGAACCGAATCAATTTTAACGCGCAAAAAATGGTTTTAAAATAAATAACTGTCTATTAACATACTAATATTAACATACATACATTGAAAACTAAGCATGGGATTAAATATAAAAGCATTAAATTTTGAGTAATTAATATCGTGGGATAACACACAATAAACCATCATTAATCTAGTCTAATGTAACATAAGCGTTGCCTATTTTGGTGTAGAATATTTCATAATATATTATATGACCTATAACATAGGTCATATGGGATCTCAAATGACCCACACAATGATAGTATCTGACAATCGTACGCAAAGAAAATCTCTTGTTATCATGTGTCAATTGACATCACTAAGAAAAGCTTTAAATAACAAACTACACAGTTATAGATCATAACATTAAAAAATATGGTCAAAACATAAAATAAATTGTTTTATATGTTTTTTTTTAATATTTATAAGAATAAATGCTAAAAAAAGTTAGCACTTAAGTTGCTATTTTTAGTAAATGACTACTTTATTATTTTCCTCATAATTATTTTGGTTATTTAAATATTAATTTTATAACCATGTTAAACAAATTTGGCCTGAATTTCCTAAATATTAGGTGTAGTAAAAAGTCCTGTCGTATTTTTTCAATAAAATTCAAATTTCATTTTATTAAAAATTTATTGATTTATTTTTACAAAAAATAATTACCGTTACATTATATAACCTTCAGCCATCTATTTTCCAAATCTAAAATACCTTTTTGAAAAATTCTGCTGACTTGGAATTAAAAAAATCAGAAATGGCTGATTTCACTTGAATGTTTAGAATGATTTATTTTAAAAAAAATGTAGTCTGAAAGGGCTAAGTCTGGCGAGTAAGCAGGATGCAGTAAAGCCGTTAAACCCAAGTCATTCATTATTTTCAGAGACAATATGGCGATATGGGGACGAAAAGGTGTAGGAGGAAGATTTTCTCCCAAAATTCCTTCTTTTCGAATCTTTTCCATTTTTCACAGACACTTCTGAGTGATGGACCACGTTGTGCCGGTTATATGTGACAGTTCTTTGATGGTTAAAGTTGCACATAGTCAACAGTGAAAGATAATTTTATAATATTTTTGGAACGAACTTTCTCCAACAGTCTTAAGACATCGAATAACCATCTGTTTATTTATACTCTCCAGATATGAAACCGATCTGTTTCTTAGAAGGATTTCTGCAGGGAATTAGAAGTAAATCAAGAGAGAAAACAATGGCTTACATCCAATCAGGTACCTGCATTTACTGGAAGAATTACAGTGGATTACAACATCTATCATATTCATCTGATGTTGCATCTTCGGATTATCACATTTTTAGGCTAATGAAACATTTGCTTAAAATAAAAAGAATCCAACATCTCTTGGAGTCGTATTTTAATAAAAATAACGCCAGAGTTTTACTAAAGAGGCATTAAACTTAAAATTAAACTGTATATTCAATGGAGGAAGATCACAGTTAACAATAAAAATTATATTACAGAATAATATAGTACAGTTTCTTTTCAAATATTTTTTTTGTCGCAATAAAAAAGTTCTTAAAGAATTTATTTCCGCTTTACCTAATAGACGATTGCTTTGATCAAAGAAAGAGTCGTATTGATTAACCGTCTACTTCCCTTGCATGGAGGTCCCATGTGTCAGATGCAATATACGGTTCATTTGAAATGCATTATTCAATTGCTGTTACATAAGCGCAGCCGACGAAACGATTATTTGAATTTAACGTGTTTAAATATTATAGCATTTTAAGGGAATAGCTGAAATTTATGGATTTGGGTTGTGAAGATAATCTGCGGTTGAATAAACAGGCGCCGGAAAGTGACGCCCTAAGTCGACAACTTTTATACAATTTTCAAAGCCAGAATTTATTAATCAATTGTGAATTAATAATATAATATATGGTTGTAAGAACGGATTGAATTACTAAGTCTTGGCATTGTGCCCGAAATAGGTATATTTTGCTGAGCAGTTAGTAATAACTAAGGAGTTTGAGTATGAAAGAATATTTGTCTTACGGAGCTCTGGAGAGTTTGACAAAAGAAATGCGAATATAAAAGCGACTGCTCTCACATAAAAACCGTACGAAATACTATAGGGAACGCTCCCTCGGCAAAGTAATAATTAAATTTCTATGATACTCGAGAAACACATGTGCTAATGCAAATCGTTACGTGGGGTCGGACGGCGTGTAACAATACGCCCTAGCGAAAAACTCCAACTTTCGCGATGCAAATTCTATTTTGGGTTTTATTTGTGTTTATGAAGCCTGGTTTAATTAAAATTAATGACTAAGCCGGGGGAATTCGGGTTTCACAGCACCGTCGGGCCAGATTTCTGTGCAATATATCGAGATGTCCTGAAAGTTTCGCCAAGTTGCATAATTTCGCCGCCAAGTTGAAACGAAGGTTGATTATTGTTGTTAGAGTAATGGAAAATCTTTGCAAAAAGACCGGAGTAATTGACAAAGTTCGCGATTTTAATCAATACTTCGGTGCTCGTTAATTATAAAATTTTCAGTCAAAACTTTCGGATGCGGTCAGAATATGAAAACGCTATATATATATTATTTTTTTGACTACGTATTGGATTTGTCTTTTTTTTATCGAAGGGAGCTGAAATGTTATTATTTCGGCATTTATTGTTGACGACCAAATTAAGAGTTGAAGCCCCCGGGGGGGCGCAGTCGCCCACCGAGGCCGGCCCCCTAATTCAATAAGACGGCCTCTTCAAACAAGCACGTCCTCCGGTATGGATGAAATTTACCTTTCAATTTTATCAATTACCAACACTCATAACGAAAAATTTGTTTTATAAATAATAACAAAAACGATTAATTGGCGGAGAGTTGAATCTCCAATGAAAAGTCTAATACTTTCGCAACGATTCCATAGCAAACAATGGCACTCCAGCCTGATCCCGATATCTGAGTTTATTCAATAACACAATTGTATTTACACAATAAATAATTTATATTATGATCACTTTAAAATTGTATTTAAGATCAATCTATATTTAGAGAAGCGTGGACCTGTATGAATTCAAACGATTTACATTCGATTGCATTTGCATCTACGTTGAGGCAAATATTTGTGGATGCATCTGGGTGTAGAAATTCGCAACAAAGAGCGAGAGAGATAGGGCTTAGAATTGCATACCCATCATATGCGCATGACTAATTAGGGATAGATGCAACTTGTAACGGCCTTGAGATAGATAATATCTAGTGGTATTCATTCCACAAATAATGCATTTTTTAGTTAATGCTCCTACATTTATCTGGTAGACTTACAAGGTCCCGTTAAACAAATGTACTTGTCCGTGACAAAAAATCCATTCAAATGATTTTAATAATTCCGTAATAAATTATAGTTAGGTCATCGTTTACCATTCAAACTGCTCCAGTCTTTGGAATGTCATCCTCGCCGTATGTAACAGAGCAATATCTCAATAGAAGAACACCTTTCGTGTTAAAAACGAAGATGGTCTGCTCGCAACAGATCTCCTTTGTTATCGTTTGGTTTGGAATTAAAAGTTCAAGATGAACTTTTCATATCTCACCAAACAGATAACAACATCACGAAGACGAAGATCTTGTTTATCCTGGGGTGTCCTTGTTTCTTCTTTCCCTACCCACTGCATTCGGCGTTAGACGTTTTTATAGAGAAGCATTTTTCGACACATATAGTTCAAAAAATTATTTACAAGACTTAAATGGTTTATAAAGAATCCATCTTTTTCGATGGTACACAGGTGTCGATAGATGGTTGAACGGCATTGAAAAATCATTAAATCATATTTTTTTCAGCAATTTATATCAGTTCGGACGACACAGCGGGGTTATAAATTCTATACATTTTTTTGGCGATGTGGACGTTTCCCACGATCCTTATTAAAATACATTTTTATTTATCCAAGAATATCACCATTTCACCTTTCTCCTGTGTAAAATTGTTGTGGGCGTGTGCTCAATTAAGTTGAGCATTTTTCATTTTCTTATTTTTTTTAAGGGAAATTGTATGCGAAAATCCACTGTAAACAGCTTTTTATTAACTGTAGAGATTGTACCTGATGTTTTACTGCTTAATACAAAGCACATATGATAAAATTGGTCCCGAGGTTTTTGAAAAAAGTTTTTTAATCTGTGTCACGGCTTGTAGGTAACAATAATCGCCACTGAGTTAAGTTAGTAAATGGATAGGTTAACTTTATGGAGTTATAAGTGATTTTTTTATGACCAGGGAATGAATCTGAGTTTTATAACTCACTACTCCCGCATGTTAAAAAATCTTTATCTGTGAGTGGCGCTTTGGAATTTACTGTAATGCCACTCATCCATTATCAAATAAACAAATTAAAATATAAACCATTCTTCGTTTAGGATGGTTTTTCGTTTTCTTTCACATGTGAACATATGGGCTTTTAAATACAGAACTTTATGTGAGCTATAGTTATTGCACATGGTTTACCTAACCGTGCCAATGGTGTCACCAAATTGTTAATATTTCTCAAATAAGTCTTTAATATAAGTCTTACTTATCACAAAAATTTTGTATATGGGGGCAATATGTTTTTTCGCTCGCATCTGGTACGATGTGCGAGTGAAACGTATACTAGTGACAAGTCCTACGAGAATTTGGCGGTCGGACTACCGGGGGCGTGTCCTCAGTCTGCGGCGGGACATCGCCCAGTGCGCTCGTCATATCAAGCATATCATGAATCATCATCATAAGTGCAACAACCATATTGTAAAGCCTCATCCAACACCCTTCCCCATTTTATCCGGTTTGCCGCTACGTCGCTCCATCTTCCTGTAAATATTAATGATGCAGTATCCCTCTTGTACAGTCCAACCACCTTTGTTTTGGTCTTCCTTTCCTCTTCCTTTCTTTACTCTGACGATTGCTGTGACCATCCTTATATATCCTTGTATTGTCGGAAAAGCTCCTCGTTGCTTCGGATACGCCATTCCCCGTAGTCGAATACGGCTCCAAATATTCGTCTAAGAATTCTCCTCTCCAGGATATCCAGTTGTCGCTAGTTTTGTCAAAGCCCAACATTCAGATCCGTATAATCGGGTAATACAAAAATACAAATAAGGACATACGGGCCTCATAACGGTCATATGGCGCTTGATTTTAGACTTCTTTAAGAGGAATCTCGACTGTAGATGGTGTTCCAAAAAAGTCCAAAGTAGCACCGGTTTGCCGGCATGGTTTTTCGTACTTCCAAAGTGGCCATGGACGGCCTCGAAACTATACTCTTGGACTTTTGGGGGTTTAAGGATTCTTGGCATATGAGCTTGTATTTTGGCTTGGTCTCATTGATTTGCCGATAAACAAATTCCATGTTTATGGGCCGTTTCCAAACGTCGTAGATCCTGGACTATAGACCATGGTCAGCCCATCTTGGTTGATAACTCTTCGATGGTTTGACGAGGATCTGACTCCTGATGAGGGTCTTGTAGAGTTTGACTTGGGTCTTCTTTGAGTGGATCTCGACCGTAGATAATTTTGAAGTCCAAAGTAGCACCGGTTTGGCAGCAATAATCCAAAATATCGACCAAATTATAAAGCATATCTTGAATAACTATTTTTATTCTTGGATTCATTTTTTTTTAAATGTCAGATGTTGATGAACAATTCATCGATATCTTGATTTGAAATGCTTGGGGTCTAATTTTTTGACATCATCACTTAGTTAGTTTAGTAATAATATTAAACCACTAGTCGAATAGTCTGAATGGTCGTTATTCTAGTATATCAAAATAAGTCAATAATTGGTATATATAAGTATCATTATTAGGGATGATTTGCAATTCTTTGGGGCCCAAATGGCAGAGAAAGGCATAACAGGGATATAAATATATTAATAAAACTGTTTATGTATATATTGATATATTTTTAATCAACCTATTCGGCTTTGTTCGATGAATTCATTTATTTATTCAACATGCACTCTGAGCCACAAACTTCAGACTCGAACCTGTTGATTCTACTGCTTTAGAACCACATAAACCAACATAAACCGCTTAATTTGAAACCATGTCACATCGAAATTACCGTGTTCCTAGCAAAATACGGCATTTAATACTCTGGGAACGACGAGCGTGTGACTCGCACCATTCTTCTCTTCGAATATTGATCGAAACAATATCGCGATAGTTGGTTGCAACAAGTGGCTTGTTGTGTAACCCTACGGGACACCGGGATCCGTGGTGACCGCATTTTTTATTACAGCCCTAGAGCGTCTGTGCCAAAAATTGAAATGCCGAATGCCACGCCGATAATGGCGGCTCGAAATTTCCGGAATTGTTGAACTAAAACGTTTTCGTCATCAGCGTTAATTGTGTACAATATCAGAGCGTAATGGTAGAAAATATTTCTCGCAGCCCTATTGTTACCAAGCGGCTCTCGTTTCAGGGCGCTACTGCCGGCTGCTGGGCCCTGCCGACGAGCGAAAATAGGAGTTGAATCAAATTTTCCGGATTCAAAATAAATTCTTGTGTTAAGCGAAGATTTTGACAAACTCAAGGTTAATTCGATTGCGAAAACGATGGCCCAAAAATTCAACGCCCTAGCTATAAATAAAATTTCAATTTTGCCCCCGTGTAAAGTAATTCCTATTAAAATCACACTTACCATTAAATTTGTGCCATGTTATAAAATTCATTAAATAAATATGCAAATGCCTCGCCCAAGATGCATTGATGCGATTACGCCCTGAAAAACTCTTTCAGATTTATTACGACCGTTTAAAGTATTCAAGTTGTGCAATAAATAATTTTCTAGGACAAATTATGCATCGTGAGTGGAGAACATATTTTAAAATAATGTCATAATATATTTTGCTTGAAATAAATAATTGTGAATTAAAATAATAAAAATAAATATAATTGAGATAAACTATAATATTATGACTAGTATGCGAAAGCTATTTATTCAAGCTAAAGCCTAGCGAATCATTATGATTAAAATACGTATTGAGAAAAAATAATTTATAATAAATAGTAACAGATTATAGCACCGTGGTAATCACCATGCTTTAAACCTTTTTCACTCCGTGGGCCACACGTAATGGCCTAAAATATTTTTTAGCAAACAACTTAAACCAAGTTTTTTTTATATAACTTAAACAAACATTGTCTTTTTTTTAATCGGATATCAAACCCTATGGATACTTCTTATTCATTTTCCCAATTAATAAACTCATAGATTCGACTGAAAGTGGACAGAGTGAAAAAGGTTATGATATGATGCTTTGTATCTTATAGATCAGTGATTTTTAAACCGAGGTTCACAAAACCGTAAAGATTTTCCTCTGTTCGTAGAAAATATCAGCTTTACTTTAAAAAAAGCTTCTTATCGGTTTGCAGGTGTGGAAAATAGATTAACGTTGTTATAGAAGACAAAGTTTATTTTATCGAAAACTTATCTCTAATAGTTAGAACACGTTATTAGAAAAGGATATAACAGTGTGATATTAAACTGTAATATCTGTTACTATAAAAATGTTCAAGCCTTTGAATCTAAGAGGAATTCAAAGTAAAGCAATTCCTGAAAATTTCTAGGCAGAGTTTTGATTTTCATTGAATAAAAAAAACCCAATTTTTTTTTACATCCAGAATTTAAATATTAATATTAGAGGTCCCAAAAAGAAAAACAATATTTGTTAAAACAAATTACATTTTATTATTCGAACAACGTCCAATATTATTGATCACTCTCTCTGTATTTTTTTCGATCTCCCCTCCCTGAAAACTTATTAATTTATATTTAAAATATGTGTAGAGACGACTCTCAATTTGCTTAGATGATTATTTTCCTCTTAATAAGAAATTTGTTTAACTCATTGCCTACGGGGGTCGTGGATTCCACGTCAAAGGCGCGTTTTTGTGTATATCCGGGGCGCGCATATAACACGCTAGCTGACACTACGTTTGATTGTCTGTAACTTTTACAGACTTTAACTGTTACTAATGTCATATGGTAATTGTTCTGTTTTATTTATTACGTTTCTCAACATTTAGAGCTATAAAATCAGATGTGGATAATAAAGTAATAATAAAATACTATCCAGTAAATGTTGAAGTTCAAGTATTTCAATTTTTGGCTCATAGTCTTAATTAATAAAAGAGTTATGATTTTTTTGTAAAAAAATGACGTTTCATCAAATTTCAGCTCATGTTTGACCGCGATTCGCCCCGCATATATTTAGTTATAAACATTTACATAGTCAAAAGAAGTGACTTTTCAGACATTGACCAGACAGAAACAATAAAACGTCTAATATCTATCTAATCTAATAAATAACGTCTGTTAAAGATCTGGGTATTTTGTTTGATTCTAATTTAAAATTGAATTTACATGTATCGGACGTGTGTTTGAGATCATCAAGAATGTTGGGCTTCGTCTTTTTTTTTAATTTTCCCGAAAATATTATTATTAATAACATGTATTACACACAACCCTCTAACAAATACCACGTCATTTCATGCTCTTTAATATTTTCACAACGTAATGCGAGTTTTCTGCATATTCCCTCCATCACTACATGCTCGAAAGCTCCCGAGGACAATATTGTATAAAATATTATGTTAAATTCGCATCACGTTTACTGCTTTGTATCTATTTTTTTATATATAAAACGCGTCACGAATCGTAAGCTCATAATGACGACAATAAAATTGATATGAAATAGCGAACGATAAACACTCAGTCGTTTAAAAAATGTTTTGAATTCAATTGAATTTATAATAGTATTTTTTCAGTTGTATTTTTAGTGCATTTTCCGTGAGCATACGTAACAGTAATCTGTATAATGCACGTACAGACACGTGTAAGAAGATATGATGTTGTGGATAGAAAAATAACGCGTGGATTCATGTTACAGCATTGTTAACGTGACATTTCATATTATAAAAACTTGGATTTATACGGATTTTATAATGGACTTTAATATGTATTATATTACATATATTTATATGCAGATTTGTAATTTATTATGCATTTTTGTGATTTTATTTAGAATCGGCGCTTTAAACAATTTTATATATGACAAATTCACAAGATGATTTTATAATTAAAGAAATTATGTACTTTAATTTTATTTTTAATGATTAAAACTAAAAAAATTATCTAACGAATATATAGCATAGCGTATTTTTTAATTTTCAAGTTTTTGCTTAATGGACAAGGCATCAAATCGCTTCTGAAAAATAATATTTATATGTCGCGAGGTTCAAAAAAAATTATGTTTTTTTCACTAGTGATATTTAATCCCTTTTTTCAAACTAGCCCAACTTTGCATGACATTGCTATAAGATAATTACGTCCAGGGGCGGCTCGTGACTATAAAAACAGGTGGAGTTAACGTGCTTCCTCCCTCTTTTTTCAAAGATATACAGTTTGTTTACGTAAAATACACCCTTTTGCAAATCAAATGCATCCTTTTACAAATCAAATGCACTCTTTTTGCAAATCAAATAAATTTTTTTGCCAATCAAATTGACTCTTTTAAAAATTAAGACCCTTTAAAAATGTAACAAAACGGGTTTCACTGTACTTACGTAGTAATTTAAGTTTTTCCGCTAATTACGATTTTTTTTACCAGTTTACAATGCAATAATTAAACATTATTTTCATTTGATTTCGTAAAAAATAAATGTTTTTTATAATGACAGTTTTGTTAATGTTAAATTAGACAGTTTTTTACGTCAAATACACCCTTTTGCAAATCAAATGCATCCTTTTGCAAATCAAATACACACCTTTGAGAATCAAATTGACCCTTTTAAAAATGAAGTTTAACAATTAAATATTTTTCAATATTATAATATATACTTTTTTACCAGTTTCTTCAAAAACGTAAACAACGGGTTTCACTGTATTTAGTACCGCGATTCTAACCCTGAATTTATGTTTTCCCACTAATTACGTTTTTTTAATAGTATAGAAATTTTGACAAAACCGATATGCTGCCTAAAAACTTCTAAATATTTTTTTTCTAATTTTTTAGAAAATTACTTTAATATTTTTTTCCGGTACGATGTGCCGAATATCCGGAAAGTGATTTTTCAAATTTCTTTACTGTTATAAAAACGTAATTAGCGGGAAGACCTAAATTCAGGGTTAGAATCGCGGTACAAAATACAGTGGACCCGTTTTTTACATTTAAAAATGAAAATATTTTCGAATTTTTCAGACATAAAAATTCGTGAAAATCTTAATTTATCACTATGTTTAGTTTTATTAAGCTGAAATATTACTAATGATTTTATTTATTTCTTAAAAAATTGATAAAAACAAAAAAACGTACAGCATCACTATTGTAAAGCGTATTTATCTATTATAATATCATCTATCTGAAATCACAGTTATTATAATTTTCTACTTTCAGATCAAGATACATATTTTCACAGTTCATTATGTCGTATTGTATTTCTGTTTTTAAAGTTACAAACAGCATTCTATATTAGTATTATTAGCAACGAAGTAATTTTTCAGTATTCATGCAATTTGTAGAGAGTTTTTTTCGAGTTGGCGAGTCTGCTTCAACAATATCAGATTCGCTGTGTTCATTTGAGCTTATCGTGAAACATTCAATTAAATCATCTCAACGAGTAGACGATACAATGCTAACTTAATTTACCACTGAGTTGCCGTTGTAATCATATTTATTTATAATCTCAAAGAACTCTGGCCAATTTTCTTCTAAATTAAGACTAATTATTACATAAATCAATTAAAATAATTTTTATTTTACAAACAAACACGATCTGTTAATTAAATAACGCGTTTAAAGAACACATTACAGATAAAGAGTGGGAAAAATTAGCAAAATATTTATAGATTATTGATGGACGCGTAAAAAATTCATCGTTTTCTTAGAATTGATTTCACTTTCGACAACAACTGCCGAATTCCGATGGAAACATTTTATTTATGACTTTTATAATTTATGCGAGGTGGCAAGGTGAATCTATTTTTTATTCACCGTGTGTCCTGGCCGCACCATGTTTCGGAACAAAAATAAAAAAAAGAGATTAAATAAAAATATCGCATGAATTTCCTTGCGGCGGTGGCTATTGGCCGCGCCACCGCCGGAATGCCTAATGGCGCCAGTAAATTGAATAGATGAAAACAAAAATAAAAATGTCAAAGTTATTTGATTTGGCGAGGTGATGACAATCTTGTCGAAACTCAAAAACACCCCCGAAAATGTCGGACGAGATTTTATTTTCCGCGTCACGTAACGGACGCGCAACTTTTCCCTTTTAGGTGGCGGATCGAAACGGAAAACACTGTCCCATTTTTTATTTTAATTTAGGCATTTAAGAGAAAATAACGAAAGGTAAATTCAGCTTTATGCATGACGTTTTAGTCATGTTATTTCAGATTATGAAGAGAACGAAAAAAACACAACATAATTGACGAGAGAATTTTCGCAATAATAATAAATTGTATTAGTTTAAACAATAACACGAAAAAATGAATAACTGATTCATTTCATTTTAATAAATTACAATTTTTATGAGTTATTATAAAAAGTAATGTATTGCAAAATTGGTTTGTGTAATAATAAATTACATTCAACTCATTTTTACATGGTTTTGAAATAACGCAGTTTTTGTTCTAATCTAATCCGTTCATGAAAGAGGACATAATTTTATGTCACAATAGTCAATGATCAATGGGTAAAAAAGTAGAAACAGTTGCTTTAATTTATGAGGGTGTGTAATTTCTTAAGTGTTTGTATTAATAATAGCATTTCCTAACTTATGATCCCAACCACGAACGAGCTTTAAAAATCCAACGGGACATGCAGATTTATATCACGAAATGTATAAACAACTTGTAAAACAAAAACACAGAAGTGGACAACTGATTCAACTACACAGAACAGTAAAAAAAAATAAGGTGCTTCATTAGGTTCAAAATAGTACTAAACACATTAGCCTCGTGTTTAGTATTATTTTTAAATTTAATAAAACCCAAAAGTATGTATATTTTTTAGGTTTTCATTATAACCGTTTTTTTAGACGTTTTTCTATACCAAATAAATTTAAAAAAAATTACTTATTAAATATCAAGGTCCATGAAATTCTAGCTCATTGTTTTTTTTTGCACTTTAATAATACGATTATCATAAAGAACTAGCCGTGTCGATGGGGATCTATTGGGGATCCTAAGTTTTTGATTTTTCTCAAATAACTCTTTCAATATAAATCCCACATAACACAATCTTTTTCTATTTGTGTACAAAAGTCTAAAGAATAAATATTATAAATAATCAATTGATCTTTATTGTCGGCAATTGCAAAAAAATAAATAAAAACTATATTCGCTTCTGTTGCCACGGGCGTGACGTTTTTTCTCGCTCACATTCGGTATAATATACCGAGTGCAGGTAAAACCATGTGATTGACTCGAACGGCAAGAGCGGTACTCAGTCTGCGGCGGGACATTGCCGAGTGCGCTTGTCATTTACGCGATATATTAATCCAAAATATCTACCAAATTATGAAGCATGGCATGTCAACTGTTTTTCTTAGAATAATCCTTTTTTTTAAATATCTTTACTTGAAATTCTTGGGGTCTCTAATAGATTCGGACGATGCGGCTGTTTTCAAGCCGCCGTGAAGGATCAGTTAACATGATAATATCTAATATTTCGTATGTAATAGAATCCTAGCTTTACATGTGTCTCACGTTAACTAATAATTAATTTTAAAAATTACGTTACTAATTTCTCAAAAAACAACCACATATATCTCATAAACTCATCTTGAGCTTGACCTAAGATTTTATGTTACCAATCTAGGCACTTGATTTTTTAATTGCAAAGGTTTTTTTTAACGGTTTTGAACACCAAAGTTTGAAATTTTTATTTATCGTTGACTTTGGTTAAAATATTATTTTTATATCTTTGCATTAAAAAAAATAGTCCAAAGTCAACGAGTGCGTTTATTGTGACTTAAATTAAAATCTTCTTGAATTCTTTTTGTCATCTGCATCTTCAACCGAGTGACTTTATTAAAGATTTTGCCGCACAAACCGTAATAAGTTTAAAAACGTACAGGTCCTTTCATCATCGCCTAATAGCAATATTTATAATACGCAAATCTCATAATCTCATAAGTTTCAATTTTCATTCATCTCAATAATGGTTGACGTATGTAAACGGTGAATACTTATTACGGAAGCCTTTAGATCGGAAAATGGAAGGGTTTGGGAGAAGTGCTTGAAAGCCCGAAGGAATGTTTTAGCTAGAGCCAAAACCGGATATCAGATGCGTATATTAAATATGTCGATGTAATTTAATATGTTTTTTTTATTATAATCCTTTTAATATCGTGCGGCAATATAAGTTTAGTGAGCTGAAGGCACAATAGGCTTAGACATTAAGCTCTGCCTGTGCCTGCGATAAATACCGAAGGCAGCTTTTTAATACGGAAGAACTTTTTATTTGCTATCGGAATTATTTCTGATGAAATGCAGCACTTAGTATAATGGCTTCGCGAGCGGAGTCGAGAGCAACAAGTTGCGGATGAGCGCGACTACCTCGGTGGTATCTGATTGAATTGCTGCCTCTCTGAAAATACTCTGCGAAATTGTGGATAAGGAAGAGCCGGCTTCGAGCACTATACAAGCCAACAATGCTCACTTAAAGCCTCTATTTATAACCAAATGTTACTAAAATAGCGATTTTTTGATCAATTTCGGTAATATATTCATGAGATTGTGTAATTTAAAGTACGTATTATGTGTTGACCTGAAATCGGCAATAAATGTAAATATCCAGATAAATAATACATTTTTCTTCATAAAAACCTGACATGTCTCCAGCTTTTCTCCACTATATAATATTACGTCATAGTAATAATCCGTGATATAATTATTCTGTCGGGTTGCGATATTTATTCGACGTCGGCATGTGACATTGAAGTAAATTAAAATCCGATACAATTACGTGTCATAATGGCAGACAGGAAGGCTGAGGGTGGTTTCGAGACTCGGTTGGCCGATAATTTGCAACTTTCACGCCATTTGGCTTTGTGAAGATGATTATATTAAGTGTCCGTTGCCTGGAAATGCGTCACTGCAAGAGGATCATGTAAAAATTAGTGTTGCGTGATGTGTCGTTGCTTTTATGTCGGTCGTTGACAGTACGCAAAATCATATTGAACCCTGTACATATTAAGGAAATCTCATCGAGCTTGATTCATTGCTATATTAATATACATATATATTGAGAAGTAAGTGCTGGGGATGTTTTATATATAATATATGTTTTAACAGTATTAACATTTCCGGTATATCGACAATTCTCCGACGGTTCAATCAAAAAAATAATATTTTTGTGTAAGGCCGAACTGTTATTTATCTTTTTACCTCTTTCCGTCTGTTACTATATTAATTAATACGGGAAGTGTTAAATATAATTATAACTAGTATCGTTAAATATTTTTGTTCACAGATTCTTAGACATTCTAAGACATACGTGAAAAAAAGTTCTTTACGTCTGGATAAGAGCCGAGAATAGTCATAATAATAGTTATTTGACTTTGTAGTCTTTGCAAATCAAATTTTGGAATCATTTTTATACTACAAATAGGTGTAATATCATCTTAACTCATTGTCTACGGAGGTAGTGGATTCCACGTCAAGGGCGTATTTGTGTATGTCCGGGGCGCGTATATCTCACGCTACCCGACAATACGCGTTAGATCGGCTGTAACTTTTACAACGTTTTGTTTTTTAAAATATTTATTTTTTGGTTTAGATACCTGATAGTTGTAGCAATACAAAAAAAACATATATTTCAGACCTTGAGAAGATTTTGGGCAAATGCGAGTGTGTTTAGAAATTGACGATTTTTGTCGACAAATGTTTAATATTTACTGCAAAATGAACACCATTTAAGAATTTATTTAATTAATACACTGTTATAATCTTTTGTTTTTTCGTCAGCCGATACTATGCGCTTTGATCTG